>ML404423.1:49158-82792 GCA_005239525.1 Nicotiana knightiana | reverse complement strand
TTTAGGACGAGGTATGGCCATTTTGAATTCCTTGTCATGTCTTTCGGGCTTACAAATTCCCCAGCAGCCTTTATGGATCTTATGAACCGGGTATTCAAACCATTCTTGGATGAATTTGTGATTGTGTTTATTGACAATATCCTGATATATTCACGATCGGAAGCCGAGCATGCGGACCACTTGCGAGCTGTATTGCAGACTCTCTAGGACTACATGTTATATGCTAAATTCTCTAAATGTGAATTTTTGCTAACTTCTGTAGATTTTCTTGGTCATGTTATTACCGGCGATGGTATCAAGGTTTATGGCCAAAAGATTGAAGCTGTGAGGACTTGGCTGAGGCCCTTGAATCCGACAGAGGTTCGTATCTTTTTAGGCTTGGCAGGGTATTACCTAAGGTTTGTAGAGGGATTTTCCTCTATCTCTGTACCATTGACAAAACTGACACATAAGGGAGCTAAGTTTCAGTGGACTGAGGCATGCGAACAAAGTTTTCAGGAGCTAAAGAAAAGTCTTACTACGGCACCTGTCTTGACTCTTCTGGATGGCACCGAGGGTTATGTTGTATATTGTGATGCCTCGAAAATTGGCCTAGGTTGTGTTCTTATGCAGCATGGTAAGGTTATCGCGTACGCCTCCAGACAGTTGCGGAAACATGAACAGAACTATCCTACGCACGATCTTGAGTTAGCCGCTGTTGTCTTTGCCCTAAAGATTTGGCGGCATTATCTATATGGGGTTCATATTGATGTTTTCACCGACCACCAGAGCCTTCATTATTTATTTAAACAGAGGGAATTGAACCTACGACAAAGAAGATGGCTAGAATTACTAAAGGACTATGATGTTGATATTTATATCATCCTGGCAAAGATAATATTGTTGCTGATGCCCATAGCCGGAAGTCCATGGGCAGTCTAAGCCATGTTAAAGCTGATAAGGTCAAGATGACCAAATATCTATGTCAGCTAGCTATTTTGCAGGTGCATTTGATAGACGCAGAGGGTGGACGCATTCTCGTTCAGAATACGTCAAAATCTTCTTTTGTTACTGAAGTGAAAGAGCGACAACACGAGGATCCTGAGCTTAACTGAGGGAAAGTATTCCACAACAGCGACAAACTTTATTTGAGCTAACTGGAGATGGAGTTCTTAGATACCAGGGCCGCTTATGTGTACCGACAGTCGGAGAGCTCCGCGCCAAGATTCTTTCAGAGGCCCATTATTCTAGATTTGCAGTTCACCCCGGAGCGACAAAGATGTATTGGGACCTTCGACAGATCTATTGGTGGAATGGAATGAAAAAAGATATCACGGAGATGGTAGCCCAATGTCCCAACTGCCAGCAAATTAAAGCCGAACATCAGAGGCCTGGAGGCCTAACTCAGTATATTGAGCTTCCATTATGGAAATGGGACATGATAAATATGGATTTCATCACTGGTTTGCCTCGCACTCCACGAAGGTATGATTCTATTTGGGTAATTATTGACAGGCTTACAAAATCTTCTCATTTCCTGCCAGTCAGGACGACATATTCAGCCGAGGATTATGCCAAGCTTTACATTCGAGAGATTGTTCGCCTTCACGGAGTACCATTATCTATTATCTCTGATCGAGGGGCTCAATTTACAGCACATTTTTGGAAATCTTTTCAGAAGGGTCTAGGCACGCAGGTAAATCTTAGCACTGCTTTTCATCTGCAAACGGATGGACAGGCAGAGTGTACTATTCAGATAGTTGAGGATATGTTACGTGCCTGCGTGCTAGATTTTAAAGGAAGATGGGATGATCATCTACCTCTTATTGAGTTCGCTTATAATAACAGTTTCCAAGCTAGTATTCAGATGGCTCCTTACGAAGCACTATACGGGCGGAAGTGTAGGTCGCCGATCGGTTGATTCGAGGTTGGGGAAGTAGAGTTTCTAGGTCCTAATTTAGTCCAGCAAGAAATGGAAAAGTTAAAACTTATTAAAGACCGGCTGCGTACAGCACAAAGTCGGCAGAAGTCTTATGCAGATGTTCGACGATGAGACTTAGAGTTTGATGTAGAAGATTGTGTTTTCCTGAAAGTATTGCCTATGAAGGGCGTCATGCGATTTGGAAAGAAGGGGAAGCTCAGCCCCAGGTATGTTGGACCGTATAAGATTATTTGGAGGATTGGTAGGGTGGCGTACGAGCTTGATTTTCCTTCAGAATTGGAAGCAATCCATCCTGTGTTTCATGTATCTATGTTGCGGAAGTGCATTAGAGATCCTTCACGTATTACGCCCATTGAGGATATTCACATTGCTGAAGACTTATCTTATGCAGAGGTATCAGTAGCTATTTTAGATCATCAGGTAAGAAAGCTTCGAACTAAAGAAGTGGCTTACGTGAAAGTGTTATGGCGAAATAACAACATCGAGGAAATGACCTGGGAAGCTGAGGAGGAAATGAAGAAGTACTCCCACCTACTTAAGACTTAAGGTGAGTCGCATTTAAATAATTGGCAATTATTTCTTTACAGCAACTTAATTGGATTTTAAATGACTTGAAAGTACAATTTAAATTTCTTATTGCGAGATAGCTAGACGAAGCCTAGTAGTTGGAATATTCAGAATTTGATTTATGCTTTGCAAATGTAACAAATATAGCCTCACAACTAACGTATTAGCGGAAAAGAAATTAAACCAAGGAATTGACTTGACTCATTCGCGGACGAATGTTCTTAAGGGGGGGAGACTGTGAGACCCCATGTGTTTTTTTCTCTCTTATCTTACGTAATATACATAACATGGCATGGTTATATAAGGTATATATGATTGGGTATAGCACATTGAGAGAATAATACTAAAAATGTGTGGTAATATAAAGGAACAAAAACTAAAGCTTTAGGTNTTTTTTTTCTTCTCTCTTCTCTTACGTAACGTGGCGTTGTTATATAAGGTATATATGATTGGGTATAGCACATTGAGAGAATAAGACTGAAAAATGTATGGTAATATCAAGGAACAAAACTAAAGCTTTAGGTCAAAGGAATCCCTTAAACAAAAGTTCGTGGTTAAAGAAATGACTCGGGTAGCACCCCGCGCGTTTGGAAGGTTTAAGTTAACTTGGACCCGTGGGATAAGACTAAGAGTGTCTAATATGCTAAGAATAATGTGTTATGAGGTATTATAATATCACACTGGTCACATGTTAATTTTTGGAGTCAAGCAAGTTGCGAAATAAAGGTCGGCAAAAGTTATCGTAAATTTCTCTAATAAATTTTTTAAACTTTGGGTCAAATGTATCAGATCATTTCCCCAATATATAAAGAGTTATGGGACCCAAAACCTACCGAATCGAAGGTCTACGAGTCTAGTTCACAACCAACAAAAACCTCACATCAAACCTACATCGGAGTAAGAAGTTATAATTGTTTTACCACGGACTGTCCAGGCTGAAACCGGGTCGCGAACCGAGTCGGGTCAAACAAGTAGTATAAGTCGGAAAATCCGACTTTTAAGACCCCAAACATTTAATCTTCGTCCCAAAATNAAGGTCTACGAGTCTAGTTCGCAACCAAAAAAAACTCACATCAAACCGACATCGGAGTAAGAAGTTATGACTGTTTTACCACGGACTGTCCAGGCTGAAACCGGGTCACGAACCGGGTCGGGTCAAACAAGTAGTATAAGTCGGAAAATCCGAATTTTAAGACCCCAAAACATTTCATCTTCGTCCCAAAACAGTGAGAAAGCTGAAGAGAGGGTTCCATGGTGTTCTTGAGTGATTAAGGTGCGTTTTTAACGATTTCTATCGTTAAAGTTTGTCCCCATGCCTAGAAACGCAATCTCTACGCTTTGCAATCGTTTCCCCCTTATATTAGCTGTGTTTGGAGCTATTTTTGGAAGATAGGAATTTGTTATTCTTGTTGGTTCTTCAAGATTTATGATTGGTTTGCCAAGGTAATCATCTTCGGACTCTTTTATGATCGTTTTTACAAAGTTCTACGGACGTTTCGTCAAGTTAGGGTCATATGGAAAATTTGCCGATTTAAACTCAATTATGAACTGTTTATAGGTGCATATAAGCTGCATATATATAGTGCTTGCGAAGCTTAGGACGTAAGGAACAACAATCGTGAAGGAACTACCGTCATTTGNTGGAAGATAGGAACTTATTATTCTTGCTGGTTCTTCAATATTTATACTTGGTTTGCCAAGGTAATCATCTTCGGACTCTTTTATGATCGTTTTTACAAAGTTCTACGGATGTTTCGTCAAGTTAGGGTCATATGGAAAATCTGCTGATTTAAACTCAATTATGAACTGTTTATAGGTGCGTATAAGCTTCATATATATAGTGTTTGCGAAGCTTAGGACGTAAGGAACAACAATCGTGAAGGAACTACCAGCATTCAGACGTTCGTTGGAAAGGTATGTTAAGGCTAAGCTCCGTCCTTCCTTTTAGCACGAATTCTGGAAAATTCCTAAGATGCCAAATGTGGTATTTTACTATTCTATTACTAGGAAGACCTTCTGAGAAAGGCATTGGGATCGTAGCTGAAGTATTTTTATGATGCTATTAGGTTGATATTCCACTCGTTCGGTTAAATAGGATATTCGACATCTATATATGTCATTTTGTCGATTTTCTTAACTATATGTCCATATATATGAATTCGTAATCGTATTTGGGTTGTGTGACTTAGAAATAAAGGCATTTAGTATTTTCGATCAGTACTTCTTCCTTGTTAAAGTGTATTTTAAAATATCTAAAGTGATACGTCGATTTCCAAAAATCTCAAATATAATTTTTATGTTTAAACTACTAAAACACTTGATTTTTTTGAAATACTTTCTTTTACTAATTATCAAGAAATAAGGTATAAAGACTAAGTGAAGCACCTTAAGCTTTTTATGAACATCTTCAGAGTTAAGTTATCTTTCTAAAAGTCGAGTTAAGTTTTCAAGCTTATTCAAAAAACATATGAGGTTCACCGAGACATTTGTATGCGATACGAAGGTGATTATGAGATTATGAGAACAAGAGTACCAATGAGCCAAGATTGGCTAAGTTCTTGTTATGGCCTATTATGTGCATTCAAAGTTCATATCATACATGGCATATTATGCATGGACTTCGAGCTATAATCGGAGGTAAGGGGCCTATTTGCCCGAAAGACTATATATATTGTACAGATGGCCACAGGTTGGCAATATGATACCGGTTAGCTACCGGGAGAGACCGCCATTGCTAGCATTTGGTTGGGTATGTCATGCATTTGCATCAATATATATGTATTCACGACATACGATTGCAGGAGAATATCATGCATATTTTTTTACTATCAGGTCANTGCTAGCATTTGGTTGGGTATGTCATGCATTTGCATCAATATATATGTATTCATGACATACGATTACACGAGCATACCATGCATATTTGATTACTATGAGGTCGGATGTCGGCCATGGAGGCTATCAGAGTTTCAGTGTCAGGTAGTATCTCTATTACCCTTTTTACATCAGCTATGTATGATTCTACTTTCTGCCTTACATACCAGTACATTTTTATTGGCGCTGATGTTCCGTTGCCTGGGGACACTGCATTTTTGTTTCGTGCGTGCAGGTCCAGGTAGGGAATCTGATTGACCCCTCCGCTAGGATTTCGGGGTTCAGCTGTGAGTTGGTAAGATCCACCTCTTCCTGGAGCTTCCATAGGATGGTTACTTTTGTTGTATAGTTTGGGTATAGTCGGGGCCTTGTCCCGACAACGCTTATGAAACTCTTAGAGCCTATTGTGGACACAGTATTCTGGGTTTCTCTTTGTAGATTTCAGTCTCCAGCCCATAGACTTGGCATGTATATATATGTGTGTAGGCATGTATGTCTTCAGTCGCGGCCTCGTCGGCCAGCTAGTACTTTATTATTTTGGCTTGTCTACCTTTGTTTATATGGCTTATTGTTATTCAGGTCATGACCTTAACGGTCCAGGCTTAGTATTTCAGATGTTGTGCTGCCCGATCTGTTGGGCCCCCAGTTTAGTTAGCTAGTATGTTTAGTGGCTAACTCGATCGAATGCAGTATCGAGTGCCAGTCGTGCCTCCCCTAGTTTGGGGAGTGACAGTAAGTAACAAACCTAACCTTAGGTTGAAAGCAGTACCGAGATAACACTAGGTCGGGTCCAATACCAGAATTCCGTGACAGCTCGCAACAACGCAACACAAGTGTCAAAAGAGTATCTCAGAAGTAACAGTCTCAACTCGCTCACAGTTCCCGAAAATAGACATGTTTTTCAATATCTTAGTAAGAACTCAAATATTTTTGCCAAAATGCCGAAATTCAGATAAGTTTGAAAACTATGATTTTTCCCAAAATCTTTTCCAGCAAAAAGTAAGATGTTCCGTTTTCCTTTCAAATAACAAGTATAAAAATGCCTCTCTATGCCCACATATCAATGTGTATAATATTCCATGGATGACGTGATACCATATAACATGAGGAAAAATGCATCTCTATGCCTGTATGTCATGCGTACATGCAAATATTTGTATGTCATGTGTGTATGCAATTATCATGTATCTTAATCCACACTCGTTTATAGTCGACTGCATTCTCTGGGGGTGTTCAGACTCCGGAGGGGCTCCTACAGCCCAAGCACTAAGAAGGGACAACTCACGTGCTTCACAGAAAACTTATGTGCCATAATATCAATATCCGGATCCGCACGGACAACTCACGTGCTGCACGGACAACTCACATGCTATAATATCAATACCTGGATCCGCACGGACAACTCATGTGCTGCACAGACAACTCACGTGCTATAATACCAATACCTCACAACCAGGCCCTAGGCCTTGCTCAGTCATCAATCTCTCCAGTCTCACTCAAGGGCTCACAGTGTCATGAAATTATCCCAACAACAAGAATATGATGCATCAACAATTAACAATTGAGACTGAGATATGATATGAATGCATGAACATGACTAAGTACAAGATATCAATGAAGTCTGTGAAATAACAGCAAGAAACAACCACTATGGGTCTCAACAGTATCATCATAAAGTCTAAACATGATATCTAGCCTGATTGACAACTAAATTACTTTATCACGTGGTAAAAACACATATATCAACAAAATAGGGCCACTAAACTGGGCCATGGGAACCATAGGGTCCCATTTCACAGGGTGCACGCCTGCACGCCCGTCACCTAGCATGTGCATCACCTCAATACCAATCACATAACACCTAACTCGGGGTTTCATACCCTCAACACTAAGTTTAGAAGGGCTACTTACCTTAACAGCGTAGAATTCCTACTCCAGGATGCTCTCGCCCCTCGACTCGACCTCTAAAAGCTCTGAATCTATTCACAACCCTTACAATACAGTCAATAAACGCTAATGGAATGAATTCCACAAGAAAAACTACCAAATTAGACCAAAATCCCGAAATCGACTCAACCCCGGCCCCGGGCCCACGCCTCGAAAACCGACAAAATTACAAAACTAGAAATCTTATTCACTCACAAGTCTAACCATACCAAATTCATCAAAAATCCGACACTGTTTGGTCACTCAAATCCTCAAAATTAACTCTCCAATTTTCAAGCCCTAAAATTCCAAATTTCTAGCTCAAATTCACAATTAGATGATGAATAAAGCCATAGATTCATGAAATTTATGCCATTATAGGTTAGAATCACTTACCACAACGTTGCTCCTTGAAATCCTTCGAAAAATCGACTCTCTCCCGAGCTCCTCAAATCCAAAATCGAAAATAGAGAACAAAACCTTGAGCTAGGGTTTTTCTTCCCAACAAAACCGCACCTGCAGTCCTTCACTCGCACTTGCGGAGCCGCATCTGTGAAGAGGGCCCGCTTCTGTGGAAATTCATTAATCAGACGGACTCCACTTCAGTGATCAAATGACTTCACCTGAGGCCATCACAGATGCGGGATCAAACCGCACCTGCAGTCCAATTGTTCACCGGCGCCTCAGATCCGCTTTTGCGCACCTCGCACTTGCGGACACACCAGCAACAATAGCTTCAGCTGCATTTTCCCAATTTCAAACTCTCCGATTGCTACTAGAAATCACCCTGATGCCCTCGGGACCTCAACCAAACATACCAACATATCCAACAACATCATACGAACATAGTCGAATCTTCAAATCACCCAAAATAACATTAAAACTCTAAATTAACCTCAGATTCAAGCCTAAGAACTTCTAAACTTCCGAAATTCGCCAACGACGTCGAAACATACCAAACCTCGTCTGAATAACCTCAAATTTTGCACACATAAAAAATTACACTACTAACCTACTCCAACTTTTGGAATTCCATTCCGACCCCGATATCTAATTTTCCACAGCCGACCACAATCGCCAGATTTCTAACTTTCGCCAATTCAAGCCTAATTCTACCACGGACCTCCGAATTACATTCCGGACGCACTTTGCAAAATCACCTAACGGAGCTAACGGAACCATAAAATTCACATCCAGGGTCAAATTCTTGAAAAGTCAAACTTGGTCAACTCTTTCAACTTAAAACTCCCACGACGAACTCAATCTTCCAACCCGATTCTGAATAACCTAAAACCCCAAAACCGACGATTCGCATAAATCTCAATATATCATAAGGAGTTACTCATGCCTTCAAACTACCAAGCAAAGTGCAAATGCTCAAAATGACCGGTCGGGCCGTTACATCCTCCCCACTTAAAAATATGTTCGTCCTCGAACTTGCCAAGAGTTGTTCTCAAAACCATCAAACCACCGCATAACCTTACCTTGTACATACTTGGGGGTGATCCCATGTCAACCTATCCAATATAGGTACGATAACACAACATAAGTGAAATTTCCCAATTCAACCAAACCCACCAGCCTCAGAATCATATTTTTCTGCTCATGTGAAATTTCTTATAAGATCTGAATCCTGCAACCTACACACTATATAAGTCTGAACAAACTGTATAAAGCCATAACCATAATCCAAGACACAATCTCATGATATAACTCATAATTCAAATACTCATAGTAGAAATATCTGATCACCGTAACTGCTCAGAACAACCCAATGCCGGTAATAAACTTTATATCTAATAAAATCTCTATAAATCCTTCGTACACTACCGACAATGAAAGAACACGCGGAACTCATAACCATTCATCAGATCAACAAGCCGTGGAGCTCCCTCTCGTTCAATAAGAACTTAAGCCAATTCCTAAGCTGACTTCCGATATTACCCTTCCAAATATACCGCAATCAAAGCTGATAGTACCCATCCTAGATATGACGACCTCGTCTTATCGAATACCAACTACTCTACCAAAACACAACACCAATACTACCCAGAGCCACAAACCGTGCATTTCGCGCACCAATAAGCAACAACCTAAATGTATTCAATCAAGAAAATGACTCAGTCAAGAGAACCGTCCCGTAAACTCAACGGGTACCACCACCACAAAAACTAAGAGCCCATCAACACCATAGAACCATCACGCGACTCTAGCACAAAGGTTCATACCTTAACATAGCTCCGCTGCAATGTGCAACTCTATCCAGATGCTGGTTCATATCATATACCTCGAGCCACCCTGCTCAAAAGCAATAACCACGCGAAATACGACATCCAACACCCAAAGTGCTTTTACCATACCCACGGAGGATCATATGATACAATGCCACACAAAACCCGAAAGAATATAACTAATAGGCCCTCAATCATGTAATACCCAATTACTCATCTCGCTCAACATCCACTATAATGCCACAATAGGACTGCACCATGTGTGCCTAAAACCAACGAATCACAACTCCTCGTAGCGCAAAAGAATAACTCAAACAAATTTCTAGAACACGAATAATCTCAGAAACAACCGAATGGCACATCCCTCAACAATAGCATTATGGAGCCAACCAATCCGACTCGGTGTAGAATACACATCCTAATTGGGCCTACTAATTGACCCCCAATTCAATCCAGACACCCAAACATAGATAAAAAAACCTCTTAAAGCCCATAATGACTGAATCACAACATTTATCATCTGGCTAGCTCCCACCAGGACTTTACCATCCCCAACCATGAAACAATCCACTCCTGAGGACTCCCAGTATCCAAATCCATAGGACAAACGAATCTTCATATCTGATCCCAACTCCACTGCCAGAATGTCTAACACATCTCTCACACACGATCATTCCGTGAGGAAATACTCCTAAAATTCTTCCTTGTCACATAGCACAATACGAATATCAGCAGTCGATCAACTAGGAGAGTGCCGCCGTACCGGTGAAGTATCCATAAATTAAACACTGTGCCCCTTCTGAAATATATCTACCCTCTTTAAGCCACACCAAATAGTACCATCACTTACTTAGTCACCCAAGACCGTCCATGCTGCTTACAAATTTAGAACCTTCCCTCCAAAACTAAACTGTGACCTAACACTTGCAAATCTCAATACTACACCACGAACAACACACCACACCCATCATGCCATCATATGGAAGATACTAAAATCTCAAAACCAACTCCGATTCGCAAGCAACTACACGCTCGATTAGCCAAGAACTTTCACATTTGATTTATTCCTGGAGATAATCACAATATACAATATGTTCAACACACCGACAGGAAATATGCACCCGGAACCGTGGTAGTAACCATTGAAAACTCTTCGAAACTCATTTGCGCATAATCAAGCCATCAAAATTAATTCTCTCTATCTCAACCCAGCCATGCAGGCTGTCGAAACCCAAGAGAATTGCCACGAAGCACCTGTAGAATCCCAACACAACCAAAATCCTCAACCAAAACTCACCACGCGAGACCCTAACATAAAATCACACCACCCTAAGGCTCATAAGCCGCTGAATGTTCTATTAAGCACCCCAACAATACCAGACCCAAATACTTACTCTGAAGAGACTTCCTGTGAGTCTAAAGCCATTACCTTCACCTTCCTGATACTGATATGAAGAATCCATAAAGATATAGAAATGCCACAAGTCTTGTCACCATCCAATGTGAAATCTCAGTTTCTAGTCAAATACACATCCTGAAGATTCCCAATTATCACATGTAAATCTTGAATCTATTAGAACCATTCTCGAGAGTCATTTACTTTGCTCAAACCTCAATTAGACCGACCAAACGGATCAAACGACCTGTGCTCCACTAGAACACCAACATCCAAGGGAGTAACCCATACTCCTAAACAACCGAGCAATATCTTACCCCACGCACACTACATCATACACAACTAACCACTCAATTATTTCATGATTACCATATACCCATAGAATGTAATACAACTGCATCCAGAAATTCCCTTACCCGAGTCGTCCTCCATCTCAAACTCCATATTCATAACTGGTTCACTAGTTTACCTCGAACCGAAACCACTACGACACAAAATCGTGCAATCAACTTATCAATAGCAGACTCTCCCACTTGGCTCAAAGCCATAGATCAAAACACACAATAACTCCCAATGATCTTACTCTATTACTGCCACCATACTGTAGTGAGATTTAACTAAATCCTTCATAGGCTCAGATAACACCACCCACCTAATACCTCAAAGCATCTGAAAATCTCACATTCATCCCTGTAGCAGTCAAGCCAACTCTCATAAGCGATCCAAACTCAAATTTCAACACATACAATTCACTGGAAGAAAAGGGAACTCGCCACAAAACAACATAAGGATCACACAGACTCAAACCTGCTTAGACTCAAACTGATATCTTTCTGTACTCCTCCATAATCATAACTATTACGCAATCACTCAATCTCACTGAGTCTGAACTCATAACACTACATGAAGATCTACTCCACTCCACAACTAAACTACATGAGAGCTCTTTCAACACACCCATAACTCGAGGCCATGCGCCAAATCCATACAGAAGTCAACACCCAATAGTCCTTGCTACATCCCCAGCAAACTCTCCTTGTCACATTCGAACAATCTAAACACATCTCGCAATCAAATCATACTCACCACACAGTCATCATGTCAAAAAATCCCACCAATAAGGACACAAACGGGCATATAAGTCCCAAACGCAAGTGCTCTCACAATCGAAGTCTAAGTACTCAAGTCACAGACAAAACCCGGCCTCAAGTCCTCCAGACTGGCCCATCATCAACATGCTGAAATCATATCTCGCACCTCAACCACCAAAATCACAAGTCGTCGATGCACAGCTGATACTGAGTGCTCATGAACATACAAATGCGTGGGAGAAATTCAAAAGATTACGCTTCAAGATGAATCAATGTCGCACGATAAGGAAAGAAAGACGGGAAGTATATCCTAAATTCCCTATAGCCTCTCGAAGATAGGTATTGACGATCCGCAAGACTCTACTAGACATTTGCTCATGACTTGTAGAACCTATGAACCTAGAGCTCTGATACCAACTTGTCATGACTCAAAAATCCGATATTTGTGATGGCACCTAACCCAACCAGCTAGGTAAGCCAACTAATAACTATCCAATTTCAATAATTTTAATAAGTCAATTAAACAAAATGAATTTACTGAATTCTATACGTATCCCAATGACTGGTAGTACAAATTACGAGCTTCTACGAATAGAGTTTACAAAGCAACAATGAAACAAATACACAGTCTGTTTGAAAAGTACATAAATAGAGTTTTTATTAAGCTAAGGCTACCCCAAACAAGGAGGCAGCTACAATAGGGACGCCGATACATCTTCAAGTCTCGCAACCATCGAGCATAGCAACAACAACAACAACTGACATCTGCACGCAATGTGCAGAAGTGTAGTATCAGTACAACCGACCCCATGTACTGAGTAAGTAACAAACCTAACCTTAGGTTGAAAGCAGTGACGAGCTAATACTAGGTCGGTTCCAATACTAGCATTCTATGAGAGCTCGCAACAACGCAACACAAGTGTCAAAAGAGTATCTCAGAAGTAACATGCTCAACTCGCTCACAGTTCCAGAAAATAAACATGTTTTTCAATATCTTAGTGAGGACTCAAATATTTTTCCCAAAATTTTGAAATACATATAAGTTTGAAAACTATGATTTTTCCCAAAATCTTTTCCAGCAATAAGTAAGATATTCCGTTTTTCTTTCAAATAACAAGTATAAAAATGCTTCTATGATCCCACATATCAATGTGTATAATATGCCATGGATGACGTGATACCGTATAACATGAGAAACATTTATCTCTATGCCTGTATGTCATGCGTGCATGCAAATATTTGTATGCCATGTGTGTATGCAATTGCCATGTATCTTGATCCACACTCGTTTATAGTCGACTGCACTCACTAAGGGTGTTCAGACTCCGGAGGGGCTCCTACAGTCCAAGTGCTAAGGACGGACAACTCACGTGCTGCATGAACAACTCACGTGCCATAATATCAATATATGTATCCACACGGACAACTCACATGCTGCACGGGCAACTCACGTATATAATATCAATACATGGATCCGTACGGACAACTCACGTGCTGCATAGACAACTCACGTGCTATAATACCAATACCTCACAACCAGTCCCTAGGCCTTGCTCAGTCATGAATCTCTCCATTCTCACTCACGGGCTCACAGTGTCATGAAATTAGCCCGGCAACAAGAATATGATGCATCAACAATTAACAACTGAGACTGAAATATGATATGAATGCATGAACAAGACTGAGTACAAGATATCAATGAAGTATGTGAAATAACAGCAAGAAACGACCACTATGGGTCTCAACAGTATCAGCATAAAATCTAAACATGATATCTAGCCTGATTGACTGCTCAATTACTTTATCACGTGGTAAAAACAAAGATATCAACAAAATAGGGCCACTAAACTGGGGCATCGGAACCATATGGTCCCATTTCACAGGGTGCACGCCTGCACGCCCGTCACCTATCATGTGCGTCACCTCAATACCAATCACATAACACCTAACTCGGGGTTTCATACTCTCAGCACTAAGTTTAGAAGAGCTACTTACCTTAACAGTGTAGAAATCCTACTCCGGGATGCTCTCGCCCCTCGACTTGACCCCCAAAAGCTCTGAATCTGTTCACAACTCGTACGATACAATCAATAAACGCTAATGGAATGAATTCCACAAGAAAAACTACCAAATTAGACCAAAATCCCGAAATCGGCTCAACCTTGGCCCCGGGCCCACGCCTCAAAAACCAACAAAACTAGAAAGCTTATTCACTCGCGAGTCTAGCCATTCCAAATTCATCAAAATCCGACACCGTTTGGTCACTCAAATTCTCAAAATTAACTCTCCAATTTCCAAGCCCTAAATTCCCAAAGTTCTAGATCAAATTCTCAATTAGATGATGAATAAAACCATACATTCATGAAATTTATGCCATTATACGTTAGAATCACTTACCCCAACGTTGCTCCTTGAAATCCTTCAAAATCGCCTCTCTCCCGAGCTCCTCAAATCCAAAATCAAAAATAGAGAAGAAAACCTCGAGCTGGGATTTTTCTGCCCAGCAAAACCGCACATGCGGTCCTTCACTCGCACCTACGGAGCCGCATCTACGAAGAGGGCTCCGTTTTTGCGGAAATTCATTAACTAGACGGACTCCGCTTCTGCGATCAACTGATCGCACCTGCGGCCATCGCAGATGTGGGATCAAGCAGCACATGCGGTACAATTGTGCACCTGCACCTCAGAGCCGCTTTTACGCACCTCGTACCTGCAGTTCCCTTTTCGCAGGTGCAGACACACCAGTAACAGCAGCTTCAGCTGTATTTTCCCAACTTCAAACTCTCCGGTCGTTACTAGAAATCACACCGAGGCCCTCGAGACCTCAAAAAAACATATCAACATATCCAACAACATCATACGAACTTATTCGAACCTTCGAATCACCCAAAACAACATCAAAACTCCAAATTAACCTCAGATTCAAGCCTAAGAACTTCTAAACTTCTGAAATTCGCCAACGACGTAGAAACCTACCAAACCTCGTCCTAATAACCTCAAATTTTGCACACACGTCACAAATGAAATTACGAACCTACTCCAACTTCCGAAATTCCATTCCGACCCCAATATCTAATTTTCCACAGCCGACCAAAATCGCTTCCAACGTTCACTAATTCAAGCCTAATTCTACCACGAACCTCCGAATTACATTCTGGACGCGCTCTTAAGTCCAAAATCACCTAACGGAGCTAACAGAACCATCAAAATTCACATTCGGGGTCAAATTCTCAAAAAGTCAAACTTGGTCAACTCTTTCAACTTAAAACTCCCACGCCGAACTCAATCTTCCAACCCGATTCGGAATAACCTGAAATCCGAAAACCGACGATTCTCATAAATATCAATACATCATAAGGAGTTACTCATGCTCTCAAACTACCGAGCGAAGTACAAATGCTCAAAACGACCGGTTGGGTCGTTACAAGAATATCCACTGATCTCATCCCTTTTCGAGTGATTCACACGTTTTATTTATTTAAATGCCACTTATTGCTATGTATTAGTATTTAATGTCATATTCCATATTTTGGATCATTAAATATTGTCATTATTGCTTATTAATTGCCATCCGGACAAATATACAAGTTATTCATTACAACTCCGATAGTTTTATCTTTAGTATATTATTATTAGCTAAGATTAACTCTTCTTTGTTTAAAATCAAATTAGTTGAACCAAGAACTATATTTTTTTTTTCAAACACTTTGACTTCGTCTATGGGGATTTTTTAGTTTCCTTTACATCTACAGCTAACGTGAGTCACTAACCTCACAAACCCTAACATCTCTCTTTCTTTGCACGTACAAAAACCTACATGGAAGGTAACCAAAGAAAGAGGACTAAAGTAACGGGTGATTTACCTAGCAACCTCAGGAAAACTATCAACGAGATTTGTAAGACATTAGGCGAGGACGTGACGCCCACTGCCTCCTCCAGGTGTGAGAGGTCGCCTCCCCCCATTGTAGCATAACAAAACCAAATGCAAAAGGGGACTCCATGTCCACAAAATAAGGGAGGCCACCGACTGTGAAAAAGCTCCTCGAAGCATGGATGACTGATACGCTAGTAAGCGTGCTTAACAAGCGCACTCCATACATGACTACAGAGACAACAAGAACCTACACAATGCAACGAGCAGACAAACGGGGCGACCTTGACCCTCCAACACCTAACTCACAATGCTAATAACAATGCAGGTGACAACACTCTCGCCGCTGTTCTAAAGAGGATGGAAGAAATTGAGAATAAAAATAAAGCACTCAGAGATCAAATGAATGAACACCAAGAATGAGTCGACAAGATACCGGGCTCCCCTAAGCTATTGCCAAAGAGGGATACCAGCAGGTTTGTAGAGCAGTCGTACAACGAAGAAGCATCCTTGTATGTCATACCAAAGACCTTCAAAATGTCGTTGTGTCTCAGGATATATGGTGGAACCACTGATCCTGAGGATCATGTGACTCATTATGTCACTCGCGTGAAAGGCAACGACCTTACCAAGCAGCAAGTGTCTTCTATTTTGCTGAAGAAATTTGGCGAAACTCTTATGGGAGGGGCATTAACATGGTACCCGCAACTACCACCACGCTCCATAGAAACCTTCAAGGAAATGGCAGATATTTCGTAACAGCGCATATCGGAACCAGGAAAGTCGAAACAAGAGTAAATGACATATTCGCCATCAAGCAACCCTTGGGAGATGGACTGGGGGACTTTCTCGCGTGATTCAACAGGGTAAGGAAGACCATATCAAACGTGTCTGAGGGGATGGCTATCACGACTTTTCATAACGGGTTGAGTAGAGAAGGGTTGAGAGCGACTGGAAAACTTCTGAGCCTATTGATGAAATATCCTCTAACCACTTGGGACGAGATCCACAATGCTTACTGTACCGAAGTCTGAGCAGATGAGGACGACCTCAACGGAACAACTCATTGGCTCATCTCGGTACAAGCCTAGTCTATGAAAGAATGAAGAGACAACATCAGGAGGGATCACCTTGTCTCACGACCCAACAAGGAACAACACTAGCCATATGCCAGGGCCCTAACCCCACCTTCTCTCTGCTATGAGAAAGGCCCATCCAAGCCGAGAATGGGGAATCACTGGAATGAGAGAGGTATGCCCCCTTATTATCTGCTCATAATTTTTGTGTATCACCTACAGAAATAGTCTATGCCCGGGAGAAACTCGGAACAAATGTTAAGTGGCTGCCAAAGATGAGGTTCGATCCGAGCACCAGAAAATCTGACGCCCTCTTGGAATTCCACCAGGAGCGGGAACACAAAACAGAATATTGCATCGCCCTCAGACAAAAAGTTGTAAACATGTTGCAACAGGGACACCTCAAAGAGCTACTGAGCAACAAGGGGAGAAATAACTTTGCTAGAGGATATGAACACCAAGGCCCGCTGAAGATCTCGTCCTAAGCTCATTCTATCAACATGATCATCGGCGGTAGCAACGACACCTCCATCTACGACATTAAATTCACGACCACTTACAAATTTAAACGATTTATCACTCGCGAATGATTTGACAGACTCGTAGAAAGTATTACCTTCAATCAAATGCTGACAGTTTGACTTTCCCTCATAATGATGCTCTCATCATTACTTTGTGCATTTTATATACTGATATCAAACGTATTATGGTAGATGATGGAAGTGGAGCATGCATTGTCCATCCTCGATTCCTCACCCAGATGAGACTCGAGGAAAAGATAGTGACACGCTGCATCATACTAACCGGTTTTAATAATGCAGTTGAACGGATATTGGGAGAAATTACATTCCCCATCTTGGCCAGTGGCGTAACGCTGGAGAAGACATTCCACATCATAGACCAGGCCACTGCGTACAACGCTAGGATGACCAGGGATACATCCCATGAGGGCCATCCCCTCCAGCTTATACCAAGTAATCAAATTCCCAACACCTTGGCGGATATTCATCATACGAAGAGAACAAAACACGTCCTGGGAGTACTACTACATCACCTTAGACGGCACCGACAATGAAAAATATGCATAACAATCAACATGGCCGAGGTCGATAGAAGAAAAGACCGGGGATGTCATCATGGATCCCGAAATGGTCAAAGCCATGGACTCGACTGTGGATGACCTCGACCCCATTCAATTAGTCCCCAGCAACTGCAGCAAAAAGGCCTACATCGACTGCAAACTCTGAGAACCAGGTAAATTTAGTTAATTCTTAATAATTAATGCAGATTTGTTTGCCTTCATCTATACAGATATGTCAGGCATCCCCAAGGATATTTCCACACACAAATTAAATGTCGATCCATTTTACCCCTCGGTAAGGCAGGTCAGCCGTAAGTTCAATCCCTCTATCAACGACGTTATCCACGAGGAGGTGGAGAAAAAATGTCTCCATCAAGGAGATGAAATACCCCAAATAGATCGCCAATGTAGTGATGGTCAAAAAAAAAATGGGAATGGCGGATGTGTGTAATCTTCACGGACTTTAAAAAAGTATGTCTGAAGGATTCGTTCTCGTGATCACATATTGACCAACTCATCAATGCAATAGCCGAGCACGAGTTGTTGTGTTCTTTTACGCATACTCAGGCTATAACCAAATACTTATGGAAGACGATGACCAGGAGAAAACCATGTTCATCACTCACCGAGAAACTTATTGTTATAGGGTCGTGCCATTTGGGCTGAAGAACGCATGGGCTACATATCAAAGATTGGTCATGAGAATGTTCAAAGATCAGTTCGGCAAGACCGTGGAAATGTGTATTGATGACATGCTGGTCAAGTATGTAAAGGCAGAGGACCATATCGACCATTTGAAGGAAGTTTTCGACATACTAAGATGGTACAAAATGAAACTAAACCCGGAGAAATGCGCATTTGGCGTAACCTCTTGGGCTTCTTAGTGCCATAATGGGGGTTCGAGGTCAACCCAGACAAATTAAATCTATCGAAGGGATACCAGAGCTACTAACTAACAAGAAGCAAGTCCAAAGGTTGACTGGTCGAATCACCGCCTTATCAAGATTTATCTCGCGGTGGTCTGACAGATGTCACAAATTTTTTGGCATACTCAAAAAGGAAAACGGATTCGATTGGACACCTGAGTGCGTACAAGCTATGTGAGATGTAACGTTGTATTTATTATCACCACCTCTGCTCTCTCAAAGCCTGAACCCGTGTAATATCTCCTCATCTACCTGGTCATCTCCGAAGTAGCAGTAAGTGCAGTCCTGGTTCAAGAAAGTAGAGGTCACAATCTCCCATTTATTACATTAGAAAAACACTCATCGACGTCGAGACGGGGTACCCGCACCTCGAGAAATTGGCCCAGGCACTAGTCATAGCTTCACGAAAGCTTAGACCCTATTTTCCAGTGTCACCCTATCTCGGTCGTTACCACCTTTCCCCTAAGAGGCATTTTACATAAACCCGATCTATCAGGAAGGCTAGCCGAATGGGCCATCGAGATAATCAAGCACCATATTACATATCAGCCACGAATAGCGATAAAGTCGCAAGTACTCATCGACATTGTCGCAGATTTCAGTGAAAAAATAATGTCTGAAGTCGAGAAAGAAGCCGTCCAAGCTTCTCTCCAAACAGAAGACCTTTGGGTCCTATACACCGATAACGCATCCAACGCTTCTATATCCAGACTGGGACTCATACTCGAGGTCCCTACCAACAAAGTAATTTTCTAGTCCATAATATACCAAGATATGACTAACAACAAGGTCGAGTATGAGGCCATAATTGCAGGATTAAGGCTAGCACTCAAGTACGAGGCGAAGCGGTTGTAACTCTGATATGATTCACATCCCTTCGTCAACCAAGACATAGGGACTTTTTATGGTAAGATATAATCTCGTATTTTATTCGATTATTGCACTACTGCACTTCAATTGAGTTTGAGCTTTAATCGCTAGTGTTTTGCACTAATTGTGTGTTTTATGCCTTGTAGGAGGATTTAGAGCTATGTAGATATTACAGGATGAATTCAAGCTATTGGAGCTTTGAATTCTAAGTAAAAGCCCAAGGGATTAAGCCTGGATCGCGTTCGGGGGTCGAAAACCACGTCTGGATATCAAAAAGTAAGGAAAATTTCGTACACTGAAAAAACATAACTAGCGCGGCACATGGGGAGGCGTGTGGCACGCTGCGCCTGTGCAAAATTACCGCTTCCTGTCAGAACTAGCTCTCTGTATTTCCCCACTAATTCCCGGCATGGTGCGTCGCCCCAAGCGCGCCTGTACAAATTTTTACAGAGTAATTGTCCTATTTCGTGCAGGAAAAAAGTGTTTTTGCCTGGGCCCGATCCTACTTGGTATATATACATGGAAAAACATTATTTTATGGAATTTTGACACATCTAAGACCTAAGGAGGCTAAGGAGGAGTTGGAGTAGCGAAAGCACAAGGAATTCATCATTCAATCCTCACTCAAGAAAAGAGTTTGGATCATTTTATGTTTTTTTTTACTTAAACATATTTGTGATGAATTGCTCCAATATAGTGGAAGATCAGTCAAAATATGGTTTTTGGGGGTGGAATTTTTGGCGTCAACCCATCGGGTTTATCGTTTTTCTAATTTCTTCTCTAGTTGAGTGTGAAAGATTACCTTTTGATTTACCAGAAGCAGAAGAAGAACTAGTAGGAGGGTATCCAACTGAATATTCAGGTATCAAATTTGGTTTATTTTACATTGCATCATATTTGAATCCAAAATTTCTGAAGTTCTTCGAATTTGTAACTTCACCGAAATCGGAATAGTTCCTATACTCAGATGACCTATCTAAGATTTGGGAGGGGGGGACTATGGAGTAGTTCTCTTTAGGGTTTGATGGATTTGGTGTATTGATATTTGTTTGTGGATTATAACTCTAGTTTTTATGTATTGAATTATTTTGGATGACTTAAGTTTTGCATCTATATTCACATGTTCATGTAATCGAGAGAGGCATAACCTATGATATCTTTAAATAATTTTGTTTTTTGAGTTCATTTATTCTTCTTAGTAATCGAAAGAGGCTAGTTGAATCATTGATTAAACCTAGTTAGGAGGATAATCGAAAGAGGTTCTCCTAAATACCAATCCACTATGAATTCTTGCATATTTTTACCGAGCTTAATTTAGTTCACATTGCGAGGATGAGACTTAATCGAGAGAGGAGTTTCTCCTAAACGTTTGAACTAATAATCGAGTGAATTCGAGAGACTCACTTGAACGTTAGAAGTGAATTAACTAGATTTAAATTTCAAATAATTATCTTGCACCTATCCAACCAATCCCTATTTTCTCCCACTGATAACCTTCCTTGCTTACTTTTGTTGCGATTGCTGTTAGTCAATTAGCTTTAGATTCATAGTTAATTTTAGTTTTAGTCACATAATTCTAAATTGTTGATCATCTTGGATAGCAATCTAGCTACAAATTATGATAATATTGTTTAACTCCAATCCCTGTGGATACGATATTATATTATACTATATTCGACTAGCGAGCATGTTTAAGTGTGTGTTTTAAGCTTGTCAATATTTGGCGCCATTGCAGGGGATTGACAATCAATAGTGTTTGAAACAGTTTGTAGTACTAATTCAGGAATTATTATTTTATTATTTAATTTTTCCTTTTTACGGTTGGTGTTCGTTGACTGTGTGTAGGTTGCAGGTAAGAGTGGTGCATGACTCGATCTTCTGAGAAAGAATTGCTACCATACGAACCAGAAATAGAAGAACAATTGCAACAACTGAGGAAGGAAAGAAATCTCCCTGAGAATATTGAGAATGTAAGGAAATCTTGAACCAAAGAAAATATGCTGGAGATGATGATAATGTGGATTTGGCTGCAAGAGAAGCAGCCCAACAACGAGAAATAGCTGCACGAGATGCTGAAGAAGCATCTATTAGAGATGCGCAACATATTTATGAAGAAGAGAGGGGTCACAGACTTAATAGAAATCAACCCGTGGGTTCATACCAGTTTAGAAACATAACTCCCGGCACCGGGAGACCACTTGGTGATTATGCTAGACCGGTCTACAACCAAGGATTGTCAAGTATTAAACCACCTCCAGTTGCAGTGAACAATTTCAAATTGAAAACAAGGATTGCTCCAAACTTTTCAAAATTGTTGTGTCTTCAAAGGAAAGATGAATGAAGATCCAAACAACCATTTAATGGACTTAGAGGAGATTATTAATACCTTTCAATACAATGGTATTTCATAAGATGCGGTTTTCTTAAGGGAATTCCTCTTCACACTCAAAGATGATGCGAAGCAGTCGCTTCGAAGCTTGCCCCAGGGATCGATTAGAACATGGGAGGAGATGAACATAAAATTTCTTGATAAATATTTCTCCTCAGTTAAAACGGGAAAGTTTAGAAGAGAGATCCATAGCTTCTACCAGAAAGATATTGAAAATGTTTTTGAAGCTTGGGAGAGGTTTAAGGAGATATTCAAAAAGTGTCAACATAGTAGAATTGAACTCTGGATGCAACTCCAGAACTTCTAGGATGGATTGACACTGGCCTCATGTAGAACATTGAGCAATGCAGCTGGAGGGCCGTTGATGAAGAACAAACCAGAGGAGATAGTCACTATTCTTGATGTGTTATTTGAAGATACAAATCAGTGGCCCTCTGAGAGTGCTGAAAGAGGAAGAGCAACTGGTGTTCACTGTCGCGCCTCCTTTTTCTCGCAAAATCGGGTTTCGACATTTGGCAACTCCTTTTGAGATGGGTATTAAAAAGAAGAGTCGCCATTTAACGATTTTTAAGGTGCATTAGGGCATCTAAAGAAAATAACTCATAAACTAGTTTGGATCACCAGAGATCGGGTAAAGGCTCAAAATTACCTTGAGGGGAGGGAGTTAGGCACCCCTCGAGGTTCACAAAGGTGGGTCCCGTCCGAACTTAATTAAGTGAATTAGTCATTAAAGGAAAATAATGCAATTCAGACAACCATTATTTAAAGCAGGAAATTAAAGGGGTCCTAAGTTTCTTAGCCTATAGGATCATTTTCGTGCAATACTTGGTAAATTTACCCAAGTTGGGGTGCTACACATAGTATTAGCGCACAAGTCATCATCTCCTTTACTACCCAATTACTATCTTTCAGTTATTACCTAAGCGTTCTAATAACTTCTAACTCGTACCTTATGCGTGCTCTAGGACCTCTATTTAAGGTGGTTCTAGACTGACCTATGTTGCTTAAAAATGAGAAAGCTAAACGACAAACAAAGATGCAGATAGGACTGTTATACAAGGAGCAAATGGGGCTCATGTTAACCTCCACAAGTAAACAGCAAATGCACGCAATTCCCACATGCAACTTTTATTAGTTTAAGATCCTATAGGAAGGATATCTAGATGAGCATAAACAGAATATAAGATAGCAGTTTATTAAAACGAGTGTTGGGACCTACAGGCTTGCCTACTGATTTGGTTAAGACTCTGAATCTGGGCAAACTTCAAGCAGTACTAAATCGTAGTTCTTTTTAGCCCCAGAGTATTTAATAATCCTACAGGCTTGCCTAAGTGATAACCAGAATAGAATCCTATAGACATGGTATCTAAAACTGTTAATTAGACCTATAACAATGAGTTACGTATTTTAACAAATAGGTTTTTATCCTTTAGACCCTATAGGCATAATTTCTAGATGTTAGAACTGATTTCACCCTATAGGCATGATATATATTAGTTTAAATCCTATAGACATGATTTCTAGGTTTTGAAACTCATCTTTTATCTCTTATAGACATGGTATCTAAATTGAAACCGATTTTTATCTCCAATAGGCATGATATCTAAGTCGTATGTGGGCAGAATTTTAAGAAACTTGCCAGGAAGGTTATTATTCAAACAGATAGAATCCTATAGACATGGTCACTAATGCATGTATGTTATAAACATGACTTCTAGTTATGCGAGTTTTAGAAGTACAGAACTAGACAATCAAGAAATTCCTATAGTTGGGATCTCTAAACAAGTAATAGAAACCACACAACTTNCCCCCCCCCCCCCCCCCCCGCTTTCACTAATCAACCCCGAATATGTTATTACAGAAATTATTACAACCCAGAATGAATAAATTGCATAATAGAATCCATTACAATATAGGGAGCCTTCACAGGCCCAATATAAACCTAGGAATCAAACCTTCCAACAGAACAGCTTTGGAGCACAGCATAGGGATCCATAGCACATTAGAACAAGGTTTCCAGTGTGTCAAATTTCCCAAGGGCCTCAGGGGACCCAGGGAAATTCTCACACCAGAATCACATTCAGAAGATATTTCAAGAGATTGGAAAACCAATCCCCAGTGTGTCAGAGTTCAAAGAAGTCTCAAGTAGACCCTAGACAGTGCTCACACTGAGTGGTTGGGAACCTAAATGACTAGGAGTAGGGTTTTTTTTTAAAAAAAATAGTACATAAAAGGGATAAGGGGCAGGTTTTAAAACAGTTGAATTTTTGAACAAATATGATTCAGAACATAGAGTTGCAGGTAGAACTGTACCAAGAAGACAAACAGAATTCATGCTCAAACACATAACTCAAATAAATTGAAGTCTAGTGAAGTTAAATATTTAGAGTAGTACTTATCACAGAAGCAGTTAGGCAAAACAATTGAGTTGGCCAGGTACATGAAATAAACAGACAGGGCAGGGAAGTTAAGAAACAAATTGACTGATTACATGTTCATAGTGTGCCAAGTTCATAATAGATATAGAATTAACAAATAGTGCATGAAACAAATTGAACCTTAGACTAACCTATAAGAGGATCCATATTATTCAAAGTAACTTAGTCCTAAGTTAACAGTGATACTAAATGAGATCATATAATCATGTGAAAAACAGAATTGATACAGGCTAGTCAAGCAAAGTGTAAAGAATGAAATTACAAAGGTTAGGGCATACCAGTTAGGGGAGAAAGTAAACAGGAAGATGAAAGCAATTGAAATCCAAGAGTCTAGACTTGGCTTTCAGCCGGCTAAACAATGCAGCAAATCAGAGTGATAGAGATAACTCAAGTGTGTGTAAGTGTAGGGTGTAGGTATGTGAGAGTGAGCTTAGTCTCAGCGCGTTTTAAAATCAGAACAATGAAAGGTTTATATAGCACATAGTAGAGTAAAACCAAATAAGGCAGGAGAATCAATTGCACACAAATAAGGCACGCAACATCAATTAATCAATCAATTAGGGCTAACGGGAATAAATTGACAGTAAGAGTAACTTAAATTAAGGGGCATATTTCACGGAGTAAATTAGTAGACAAGATTGAGGCTAAATAAGGTAACTAGTAAATCTATAAATCAATTATAGGTCAGTCAAAACAATCAAAACCCATAAATCAATCCAGCAACAGGAATTAAGGAAAGTAGTACCAATTACGTATCACATATAAGGAAAGAAAAGGTAAAAATTTGTCAAGGAGATATCAGTTTTAAAAGGAAAACACAATTTTCGAACCCTAATTAAGCAAGTAAATAAGTTAATCAACTAATTGACAGAGCCACAGTAAACATTATAACCAATAGTCAAATAATGAAAAACACTAAAGTGTAAAGACATAGAGATGAAACTCAAGTAAAAGAAATCGTCCAAACAGTAACGAAGAAAACCAGAGTTGAACATTTAAACGTTTTAAACATTTTCGCGGCAACCTCTTAAAAAATCGAAACCCCAGCTTTTAGGAAATATGAAATTGGTCGATAATAGTAGTAAAAATGGAAGAATCTTAAAGGGAAAATACTAAACAAACTCAAAACATTTCAGATCTAAAGAGATCTGAACTGATCAGAGGTAGAAAAAATTGAGTTTTGAACCAGAGATTTGAAGCCATGAAAATACAAAAATGATAATACTCACAGACATGGGGGTGAATAAGGACATATTAATCTAGAACATGAGGGTTTTGAGCCAAATCTGGCTCAAGCTTCTTGAGATTCCATCAAGTAAATATGAAAATCAGACAACCAATAGTGATAGGAGGCCAGATAAGGCCTAGAATCGAAGAAGAAACCCATGAATCAAACGGGTTTTAGTGACAGCGGGCTAGGGTTAGGAGGAGGGTCAGAGAGAGAAGAGAAGAGGAGAGGGAATTGAAGGGCGGCGGATTTGTGTAAATGAGGGTAGGGTTTAGGTCGTTGGTCAATTAAAAATGGAAGGTTGGTTCTGGGTTGTTGATCTTTTGAGATCAACGGCCAGGATTAGATGTAGGTTGGGGCGGGTTACGGACGGGTAGGGTAATTGGGTTTGGGTTAGGTTAGCTATTGGGCTTGGTCCGAAAATCAATTTAAGAGAGGCTATTTGTTAATTACCCAATTAATTTAATAAAATAATTTATAGAAATAGCTAATAAATGATAAAAAATGCTATTTGTGTATGAAAATGATTTAAAATAATTACTTAATATTATAAAAATATAAAAGGTCATTTTTGTGTAAAATCAAGTAATTATGCACACATGGGCTATTATTGCAGAGTTATTGCAATTATAACCTACATATATAAATATAATTATGCATAAAATAATTAAAGCTTAATATAAATATAGATAATAAAATTGAGCAATAAAATTATTATAAAATCATTTGTGACGCAATATGTAATTATTTGGATAATAAAATAATAAAATAAATTAATTAAAATCCTTTAAAATTACAGAAAATTATGGAAATATACTAATTGATGGTCATGCATTATTTTGAAAATATATATGTATTTTGAAAATAATATAGGGAAAAATTGGGTATCAACATTCACCGGGTTAATGCTAACACATCTGTGCAGGTACAACTTGATGCTATGGCTAGAGAGATAAGGAAGCTGATCTTAGCCGCAATACAAAATGAACCTCTTAGAGCTTGTGATATATGTGGAAGAGGACACCCTACTCATGAGTTTCAAGCCTCAACTGAGGAAGTGAATGCGGTGGGGAACTACAACTTTAATGCAATGGGTCAGAGATACCCTAGTTTTTCATGGAGTTCATATGGGAGGTAAAGTGAATGCATGGCAACAAAATAATCCTAGACACCAGGGACAAGGAGCGGTAGTCTTTCAAAATCAGCAGAGGCAACAATTTCAGCCTCAACAACCCATTCAGTCTGGCATAGAAGATATCATGAAGGCCTTTATTCAGAAAACCTATGAGAAGCTTGAAATTCATAGAGCAACTATAAGGGAACATGGAGCAACTATTAAGGAAATAGGTACATGTCTTCGAAATCTGGAGAGATAAGTGGGACAGATTGCAACAATTTTTTCTGAAAGGATCCCAGGTACTTTGCCAGCTGATACTGAAAGAAACTCCCAGGAGATGGTAAATGTTGTAACTTTGAGAAGTGGACAAGTGTTGAAAGAGCCCTCCACAGTCCAAAAAGATGTGAAACTTGAAAAAAAAAGTGGGGAGCAGCTGAAAAATGAAATTGATAAGAAAAAGAAAGGCAAGAAGGCAATTGAGAAAAAGAAGAAGGAAAAGAATTCAAGAAGGGATGAATCTGAAGAGAGCAAGCATGTGCCTGCTTTACCTTTTCCCCAAAAGTTGTATAGAGAAAAGTTGGATAAGCAATTTGAGAGATTTCTAGATATGCTGAAGCAGGGTAATGTAAATTTGCCATTCATAAACGTTCTCTCCCAAATGCCGTCTTATGCCAAATTCTTGATGAAATTCTTGACGAAGAAGAGGAAGATAGAAGAGACCTTAGTGGTCAGGCTCACAAAGCACTGCATTGCAATCTTGCAAAACAAACTCCCACAAAGTGTGGCGATCTAGGGAGTTTTATTATACCTTGCTCTTTAGGCTCTATTTGTTTTGATAAGTCGCTATGTGATTCTGGTGCCTCAATTAATCTAATTCCTTTGTCTATCTACAGGAAACTGGAGAATGAGATTGGACAGATAAGGTCAACACCAATATATTTGCAGCTAGCTGAACAAACAACTCTAATACCCGATGGGATAATGGATGGTGTCTTAGTTCGGGTAGATACGTTTGTATTTCCTGTAGACTTTATAGTGGTGAATATGGGGAGAACAAGGAGGTCCCAATTATCTTAGGAAGACCATTCTTAGCAACGAGTAGAGCAATCTTAGATATACACGATGTTGATACTCAATTTCGTCTCATATATTTCTCAAATAATATACATACTTTCAGAATATTATTTTTTGCATTTTTTTATTTACAGGATTACACAAGCATTTCTTATAATTTTCCATAATTTTAGAGCTTTTAAATTAATTTTTACTAGCATTAATTTTTGTAGAAATCCAGTAATTACTCTTTTAAATTATTTGTGATGACTTAATCACTTAAAATTATTATTTGTATCACTAGTATATTTTTGAAATATTTTCACTCCATTTTTAATTACAATTATATTTTTAGGCTATTCGCATAAATTTGCGATAATAGTCTATATTTTGCATTCTTATTACAATTGACGTTTCATTTAGGGTCAAAATAATATATTACATTTTTTTATAGTCTCCTATTATTTATTTAAAGTATTAATTTTCCTTTTAATTTCTATTTTTAAGAGATGGCCCAATTTTGAGTTAATTTTTCGGACCAAACAAGCCCAATACACTAACTCAATAACCCAGCCCAAACCGGTCACGACCCACCTAACTTACCCGACCCAACCCCTCTTTAAAATCCTGGTTGTTGATCTCTAAGATCAATGACCCACATTAAACCTACCCTCTTAAATTACCCAACTCCCAAACCCTAATCCCATTCCCCTCTCACCCCCCGTCCTAAGACTCTCCCCCTCCTCTGAAGAACCCTAACCGCCACCCTATTTCTGCTAATGGTTGATTGTCCATGATATCACTTAGTACTTTCCTAAACATGGCAAGTACTACTACTCTAATTCTGTCTGATTGACTGTTATCTCTTGAATCTGGACCATATTTCGTCTACACACGTTCTATTCTGCACTTTATGAGCCCAATTTTGTTTGGATTTTGCTGATTTACACTTTCCCTAAAAATTAGGTTTTACCAGATTTTCTCTCTTAAATTGATTTCAAATTGATTTGCATGTTTCTTTTCCTTGTTTATTGTTTATTTTACTCTGTTTCCTTATATGTTTGCTCGATTTTTGACTACTATATAAACCCCCTCATTTTTCCTCATGGGACAGACTTTGAAATCGATCTCTTTACGAAAAATTTGGGGTTTTGGCTACTCTCTTGCTTGGTATTCTGTACTGGCCGGCTGAAAGCCAATGCCATTAACATCTTGGTACCTGTTCTTGGTGCGAGCATCGCCCTGACTTCATCGAAGCTCTTGGGAACTTTGATGCATTAGGAATTCTGGGTTTTCTGGGGAATTTATTCTTTATTGTTCTTCGTTTAACTGTAGAGTCACTATACTTTGCAATTTCATTCCTGGATATCTATGGTCTGCATATATTTTCACTCCTGCAATTGGTCAATTCAATATGATTTCTGGGTTGTTTTTGTGTATAATTTCATTTGCTTTCTTTAATCCTTTAAGTCTCTTTAATTTTTAGTTTCAAGCATGCCTAAACCTAGTTCTACTAAATTCTGACCAGTCAATGTGTTAAAATTATTACTGTTTGGGACTCTTACATTTGTTAGCATCTTCTGGTGTTTAATTTAGTCTTTTGCTATCAATTTTGTTACTTGAATATGCTCTGCTCGCATAATTTGTACTTCTTTTAGTCGACCAGTGTAGTGAGTCCAAAAAAATGAATATGCACACCTACTGTATGGCACATATTCAGAATTTTTATGGTGATAGCTTGCTTATCTAACATGTTTGACCTTGCTCTCTATCAGTATGCCTTTTATCATGTTTTATCCCCTACCTGATTCACTAGTAGTTGTAATCTGCTAAATGCTTCCCTATTGCCAAATTAGCATGATCAGGACCCATACTTATCATAACCTGGACCTTCTTTAGGTAATTAGTTTACTGTGTCAATGCTAGAATATCAACATGTGCTATTTGACACGAATTTACTTTTCCACTCTGTCCTGAATCTCTGTGATGTTTGTCTTACATAATTAATGTGTTTTAGTCTGTTATGAAACTTTTTCTCAATTGTGATCTTGGTTCCCTGCTAATATGCCCCCCAGTATATGTTAATTCCCTGTTCCTTCTGCGATGACTTGGCCTGTCATAATGTGTGTTCCTATCATGTTTCATTGTAGCCTTGTCTTCTGATGAGAGTTAACATGTTTGTCTTATGATACTTGTATGTATACTTAGCATAAACTGGACTTCTTAGGTCTCTACCCGTTAGTGTTAACTTCTGTCAAACCTTGCAAACATTTTCCTCCTCTAACTCTCTCAATATGCGTTTGTTATGTACTACTTTGCTAAATGTTGAAGTTCTACTGAACAAGTCCTATGACCTGCTTGATTAAATGCTTTGTATGATCAACTGGGCTATGTCTACTTTAGGATATAAGTGTATCCCCTAACCTATGTCCACTCTCCTTACTTGCAACTTATGCTATTCTAAACTTCTCATTCTTAGCTAGCTGAAAGTCAAGGCTACCTAGGTTTCTATTGTTAGCTTCCCTAGTGTGAGCACTGCTCCGGGTCCAATTGATACCCTTGTGAACTCTGACACACTAGGGTTTGGTTCTTAGTCATTCCCTAAATCACAAACTGCTCCTATTTCTCCCTACTCCACCATGTTATTTGTTGTGTATCTGAATTGGTTGGTTCAAGTGATGCAACACTTGGAAATGTGATTGAGTAAATTGGATTTAGAATCCTCTATGGATTCCTGAGTCGTGCATTGAATGTGACTCTTTGTTGAAGGCCTAGGTATGCTGTGTAAGAGCTATTGAAGGCCCATGCAATGTTGGGTACTTATTTTATATGGGCCTGTTGTGGGCCTCTTATCACTGTTATGTAATATTTGTACTTTTCACTCATTATTGGGCCTGTAATAACCTTTTATATAAACAATTGGGGTGTTAGTAAAAAGGGAATGAGTAGAATTTAATATCTACATGCAATGGGTAGATAACATGCCTATAGGACTTGGTAATATGTTTGTTATACGTGTTGTTCGATCATATGAGCACTGTAGAGATCATGCCATTAGAAGAAGCGCGCACACACTATTTGTCTACCATTAAACATGAGTTCAAATGCTATTTCTAAGTTACATGTTTATAGACAGCACACCTATAGGAAGTGAGCACTCCTTCAATTTGCGTGACTGCTTTAAAATGCATTAGAAACCTGCCTATAGGGACAAATAATTTTCCTTCAATTCACTTCAGCTAATCATTAGGAATCATGCCTATAGGATTTTGATCGCTTCATTTGCTATTGTATCACATTGTTCATTAAAAATCTTGTTTATAGGACTAAGTATAAATAAAATGAGTCCTAAGCGTCAACTACTAGAAATCATGCCTATAGGAAATAATTGCTCGACTACTTAATCACTGTTCCTTAGCGACACTGTTAGAAAAATCTGGATAATTTTGGGACTCTTCCCAGCAGATTCTATTATACCCAACTGCGTAGATCACCTAGGCATCATGCATATAGTATTGATAACTAAAAACTATTAATAGTTAGCTTGTAATACCTGCATAATTCTGTCTATAAGCAATATCATGCATCTGAAATTTACCTGCATACCTTGAGCGCCTAGAAAACATGTCTATAGGTTTAAATTCTGGATTCTGCCAATTCCTAATTGATATATGTGTTTGCGTGCACTTGCTGCTTAAGTGTGGAGGTCAATGTGAGCCTTTAATTGCATCTATGTGAAGTCTTTAGATGTTTTTTATCGCCTAGTTTTTTAATATTTTTGAGCAGCCTAGATAAGGTCTAGTACCAACCAAATAGAGGTCCAAAACCTCCTGGACGATAGGTATGGGATGGTTAATGCACGCATAGGGCATGACTTAGAATTGAACTAGAGTGCTTTTAGGTAAAAAAACTCTAACATAGTAATCAGGTAGCAGGAGATGATAGTTTGTACCCGCTGAATAATATGAGTAATACCCCATTTTGAGGGAGTTACGAAAATATTGTTTATGTTGCACGGGGTGATCCTTTAGGCTAAAAAACTTAGGACCCCCTCTTTTGTTTCATTTCTATTAGAATCAAAAATAGTTGTACCCCTCCGTTCAAAAATCTTTTTATAATACAATTCTTAAATTTTGTGCTCTCTTCGTTTATTTGATCGCATAGACTAATCCATATAATTTAAGTTCGGCCGGGACCCATGGTTGTGGACCTCGAGAAGTGCCTAACACCTTCTCCTTGAGGTAACTTGAGCCCTTACCCGGTTGTTGGTGATGTATACTAGTTAAACCATAGTCATTTGCAAATAGGTTCCCTAATGCACCTTAAAAATCGTCAGGTGACGACTCTCCTCTTTTAATACCTCCTTAAAAGAGTTGTCACATGTGCAAACCCGATTACGCGAGCAAAAATGGTGCGACACACGAGAGAAGACTCATACTTAGAGTGGGTGAGGAGACTGTGACCTTTGAGATGAAACGGGGGTTAAAAAGGAGAAACCAACTGCAAGTGTTGAGTGGAAAGTGAAGAGTACAAGGGAGAAAGTTGCAGTGAGTGAGAATGATAAGTGTGGGGTGTACCAAGAAAAGGCTGAGAAGAAGCTGTCTGCATAGATGTGTGCATTAGTTCGGGCGCATGATATGGATCCCGACTTCGACTCAAACCCCGACTAAAAATTCAAGGAAGTTTTTACCTTATGCTTTTTAATTATGTGTCATCGGGACATGCCACAACTTAAAGTGTGGGGTGGGGGATAATTGTATGTTGTATGTATATATGTTAGTTTAGTAGTTAGATCACGCTCAACTAAGTCTTGTAGAAGACATAGTTGATCCCACAGTCGATCCTGGGGTATTATGCCCAGAGTCGATCCCACAGGGAATTGACGTATCAAGCAGGCTGTTTAAATTAGTACTCAGTTGTCACCTGATGTTGTTTAAGTTACTAATACTAAATATTAAAAGTAAAGATTAACTATACTAAGGTATAAACAATTGTAATAAAATCTAAGGTTATGGTTTCCCCCGCTGGTGAACTTACTTCTCGGATACTTCGTATAGCTTGATTAGTTATCTCTATCAATCATGAACACTCTATCTACCATAAATCTCTCTCAAGTAATTATGATAATTTACTAGACGCACTCTCTCAAGTTACGCTAGCTAGATTGCATTACAGTTCACTTAGATTGCACCCGAAGTATCGTTATCTCTAATCCAACCTCTAAACCCTCGGTTATGACTTTCGTCTATACTCTGGGAGTGGTGTTGTTCAAACAATTACCTAAATATGCACTCTCTCTCAAGTAGATACATAATAAATAGGCACAGCTAATTGAGGGCCCTTCAATCAACTACAACAAGAACGTAGTTGAACAAATAGAGTTTAATCAACCAATCAAAGCTATATTAATATCACAATAAGTTTATTCCCCAACGGGTTCCACAAGAAATTAGCTAAACAAATTCATAAGAATAAAATCTAAAACAACTTGCATAATTAAACTACAAAGTAAAGAAGAACATATGTACAAGTTGATGTTTTGCCTTGGATTCACTCTAATCTCGAATCTCTGTGTATCC
>ML404423.1:5947-48851 GCA_005239525.1 Nicotiana knightiana | reverse complement strand
GTATTTTTGACGTATTTGCATCCCTTTAGCTCCGTTTCCATTTCCAATTCACCTACACATGAAATAAACTCCATTAAGCACATAACAAGTGTAATTTTATCATTAATGCTCATAAAATGTAAGGTATATCACATGTTAAACTATGCAATTTAGTCTCGCATCATATGTATATATGTTAGTTTAGTAGTTAGAGATAGAAAAAAAAATTTAAAAAAAAATTAAAAAAATATTAAAATTTTCGATTTTTCCCGACAATGGATATCATTCGATAGGTTTCTTGAGCGATTATAGTCGGAAAAAAAGACAAAAAGGTTTCTTTTTCTAGGTAGTGTAATAAATCCCTCTTGATTTTTTCTTTGTGTCGCGGTTCTTTTCCAAGGGTTTTGTTTGAACCGGGTGTAGTTAGTTTTATTTGTTTTGTAGAGTAGTAGGAAACCTTATGCTATGATTTGAATTAAAAGCAATATCTCTTGACATTATTATACCTTGAGAATAGTGAGTGCTTTAGTTGTGATGCTTAGGCTCAGTTTCTTAATCTTGTATAAGTACCTTAAATTTTATGATCCTAACTTTGCTTAACTGCTTTGACTAGAGAGTCTTGATAGTCCGATCTTGATTGAGTTATGTGCTATGTATGCGTGAGATTTTGTATATTCTATGCATTGCATTTGATGTCTAGAACTTTCCCCGTGTGTTTGCAAAGAGAAATAATAGTTTTATACAGTCTTGGAAGTGATTTAGGCATTTCTTTGTTGAGTCATTTCTATGCTTTTACTCACCTAATTGTGATGTATCGTAGTTAACCACTTTGAGCCTGTAATCTCATTTTTTTGGAAACCACACTATGAACCTTACCCATTTGTTCGAATTGATCATCTATTTGAACTATTTACCTCTTGTGAGCACTTGAAATTATTATGAACTTTGTAAAAAGTTGAAGTGTAGGGTGGTTGGTTTGACTTTTGAGTGGAACTAATGAAATAAGAAGAAAGATGTATTGTTTTGAAAAAGTAAGAGACACTTGAAATGAAAAAGACAGAATAAAATAATTGTATGATTGTGAAAAATATTCCTTGATAGCGATAACTCTTGATGTAATTGTGTTTAAAGAAGTTGAGAGTTAATGTATATTGATGTGAAGGTGGAGTTATGGTTTGACATAAGTGTGGGGTTTCGAATAATGAAATGTATTAAAGTGCTTAGGGAGGTGTAGTCATTCTTATATCGAATTACATCTTACTCGTCCCACAGCCTACACTACAACCAATTAAAGTCCTACTTGATCCTTGACTGAACGGGCTCAATTAGTTTAGTAGTACACTACGGGCAAACCTATGGTTCATCTTTTGTAGCATATGAATGTTATTTTTGAGAGTGAACGAATTCTTTCTATCTTGAGTTCCAAACTGTTCTTAATTTCTTTTGTGTGTGGAACTACTCTCTATTGTTGTGTGAGGGCACTTGATTCATGAAGGGAAAGTAATGTCGTTGACCTTTGTGTTAGAGTAAGTGAGTGATTTATAAATAATATGTGGTGCTTTTGAATCAAATCTTGTTGCTAGTATGTTACGATATTGTGCTTAATCTATTTTAAATATTATTGGTGTGATGAGTTATGAGAGTTGTTTAAAAAGGTTGTGTCTATATAAAGTGTAGTTTGATTGCTCGAGGACGAGCAATGGTGTAAGTGTGGGGTGTTGATGGTAGGCTATAATCTCGTGTTTTAGTGGCTTATTGCACTCTAATTTACTGCACTTTAATTGTTTTTGAGCTTTAATAGATAGTGTTTTGCACTAATTGTGTGTTTTATGCCTTGTAGGAGGATTCCGAGCTATGTAGATATTACAGAATGAATTCGAGCTATTTGGAGCTTTGAAGTCTGAGTAAAATCCCAAGGAATTAAGTCGGGATCGCATTTGTGGGTCGAAAACCATGTATGGATATCAAAAAGTGAGGAAAATTTCGTACTCTGAGAGAACATCACTAGCGCGGCGCATGGCGCGCCGCGCCTGTGCAAAATTCCTACATCCTATCAGAACTAGCTCTCTGTATTTCCCCATTAATGCCCTGCATGGTGCGTCGCCCCATGCGGCGGGCCTGTACAAATTTTACAGAGTAGTTGTCCTATTTCGCACAAGAACGGTGTTTTCGCTGGGCCCTACCCTACTTGGTATATATACATGGAAAAACGTTATTTTATTGAATTTTGACACATCAAAGACCTACGGAGGCGAATGAGGAGTTGGAGAAGCGAAACCACAAGGGATTCATCACTCAATCCTCACTCAAGACAAGAGTATCATTTTGTGTTTTTCTTTACTTTAAACATATTTGTGATGAATTGCTCCATATCTATGGAGCAGTTCTCTTTAGGATTTGATGAATTTGGTGTATTGATATTTGTTTGTGGATTATAACTCTAGTTTTTCTGTATTGAATTGTTTTGGATGATTTTAGTATTGCATCTATATTCACATGTTCATGTAATCGAGAGAGGCATAACCTGTGATATCTTTGCATTATTTTGTTGGTTGAGTTCAGTAATTCTTCTTGGTAATCGAAAGAGGCTAATTGAATCATTGATTAAACTTAGTTAGGAGGATAATCGAAAGAGGTTTTCCTAAAGACCAATCCACTACGAATTCTTGCATATCTTCATCGAGCTTAATTTAGTTCATATTGCGAGGTTGAGACTTAATCGAGAGAGGAGATTCTACTAAAAAGTTCGAACTAATAATTGAGTGAATTCGAGAGAATCACTTGAATATTAGAAGTGAATTAACTAGAGTAAAATCCCAGACAATTACCTTTCACCTATCCAATCACTCCCTATTTTGTCCTACTGATAACCTTCCTTGCTTACTTTTGGTGCGATTGTCGTTAGTCAATTAGCTTTAGATTCTTAGTTAATTTTAGTTTTAATCACATAATTCTAAATTGTTGATCATCTTGGATAACAATCTAGCTACAAATTACGATAATACTGTTTAACTCCAATCCATGTGGATACAATATTATATTATGCTATGTTCGACTAGAGAGCATATTTATGTGTGTGTTTTAAGCTCGTCAACTTTCCGAATCAAAGAACAAAGGTTGCAAAAATATCATACCGAGATCCGTAAGCTGCTGCTTGAGTTCGACGAATGCCAGCTTGACCAGATCATGCGTACGCAGAATGACGATGCAGACAACCTCGCCAAATTGGCCGCAACCACCAATAACATCACGACTGGGGATAAAAGTGTAGTCCACCTCCTCAACTCATCATTAGACCAAATCGAGGTAAGATCTGTAAGCTTGACTTGGGATTGGCAGAATCATATTATCACCTATTTTCAAGACGGCACACTCCCAAACGACAAAAAGGAAGCCAAAAAACTAAGAATGCAAGCAGTCAGATTCAACCTCCTTCATAGCGACCTGCACAAGAGGACATACAACGGCCCTCTAACGAAATGTTTGGGCCCAAACCAAACCCAACGCATCCTAGAAGAAGTCCATGAAGGCCATTACGGTGCTCACTCTAGTAGTCGAGCACTCGTTAAGTGTCTCATATGGGCAGGATACTATTGGCCCACCATGAAAAAAGATGCCTCAGAATTCGTGAAGAAATGCGAACAATGTCAGAAATACGCCCTAATAATTCACCAAGCAGGCAAAATCTCCACTCAGTCACCTCCCTGTGGTCATTCATCAAGTGGGGAATGGACATCGTGGCTCCCTTTCAGCAAGGCGAGGTAAATACATTTCCTTTTGGTTTTAACTGACTATTTCTCTAAATGGGTGGAACCAAGAGCATTCGCCCAAATACGTGAACAAGAGGTAATTACCTTTATATGGAGAAACATCATCTGCCGATTCGGCCTACACGGGAAGATCAGCTGCGACAACGGAACCATGTTCACGAGAAAGAAATTCGCCGAATTCTTTGAGAAGTGACATATTAAGAGGATACTTTCAACCCCGTATCACCTGGCGGGTAACGGACCTCCAACAAGTCCATATTAAACATCATGAAGAAAAATCTCGAAGACGCCAATGGACTATGGATGGAGATACATCCAAAAGTATTAATGGCATATAGAACTACCCCGAAGACTAGCACATGAGAGACACCTTACGCTTTGGTCTATGGGACCGACACAGTCATACTAGTCGAAGTCGGAGAACCCAGCTTAAGGTACTCCCATGAAAGCGGTACGAGTAATGATGAAAGTAGAAGGCAGGAACTCGATGAAATCGATGAACGAAGATATATGGTGTACATAAGGATGGTCTCCCAGAAGCAGCAAGCAGAACGTTATTACAACAATAAAGTAAAGGCCAGTCCGCTAAAAGTCGGGGATTACGTACTCAATACCAAAACTCAAGCGAGCAAAGAACGACGGGAAGGCAAACTGAGATGGCCCATACAAAATTACAGCCACAACAAAGAGGGATGCGTTCCAATTAGAGACAATGGAAGGAAAGCAATTACCGAAAAATTGGAACATCAGCCACCTAAAATACTTCAACTTCTAAAAGGAAGAAGTGTCCCCAAGTCGTAATCTTTTTTCCTTTACTTGAGTTTTGTCCCATTAGGGTTTTCTAGGAGGTTTTTTGCGAGGCGACAAAGGGGACATTTCGAGTCGAAGTATACGAGGGAGGGGCTGTTTTCCTCTTTCATTGCCCAACTCCTCAATACACTCCAAGTCAAGCAATGAAGGGACATGATAGACTGAGACTGGAACGTTAGCCAATGCCCAAAAATTTGTAACTTTCTCCAATCATGTAATTAGAGAAACAACATCAAAGTAATAAGAAACTTACGTTTATCATAAACATCTATTGTCCCTCGGCCGCGATTAATAAAAGGTTAAGTTCGACCATGCTCGAACAACACTTATCGGCCCTCGGCTGCGATTAACAAAAGGTTAAGTTCGACCCTACTCGAACAACACCTATCGGACCTCGGTCGCAATTAACAAAAGGTTAAGTTCGACCCATCTAGATCAACATTTATCGGCCCTCATCCGCACTTAAACAAAGGTTAAGTTCCACCCAACTCGAATAATACCTATCGGCCCTCGGCAGCCCATTAATAAAAGATTAAGTTCAACCAAGTTCGAACGACACCTATAGGCCCTCGGCCACACCTAAACAAAGGTTAAGTTCGACTCAGCTCGAACGACACCTATCAGCCCTCAGCCACACTTAAACAAAGATTAAGATCAACCCATCTCGAGTAACACCTATCGGCCCTCGGCCCACGATTTAAGGAAAGGTTAGGCTCGACCGGTTCTTGTAACACCTACCGGCCATCGATCACAACTTGGCAAAAGATCAAAATCAACCAAGTTCAAACAAACCTATCAGCCAAATCTTAATAAAGAAACACACCCGACCTATATAAACAAAGGTCAGATATGGCCCATAAATATTTTCTAACAACGCTACGACCAACTAGAATACATCAGCAATAGAAATAGCAGAAATTATAACAAGCAAACAACAAAATCAAAGTACACAAGTGCGGAAACAAGTAACGTGTATGGAAGAAGGCGTAGAAAACAACTTAAACATTTACACACGAATAAAGAGTTCATTACAAAGGCTCTTAAGGATGCCGGCAAAATACAAAAAAAAAAGTCTAAGAGAAATACTACTAGCCCTCGTCACCACGGCCCTCTGAAACTTCATACCTCGATCCCCGGTATCTTCGCCACCTTCCCCTGAGGATAAACGGTATCATACCAGGCGTCCTTATCAAGGTGGTCTAACACTCTTCCCCTTCCTCCTCGTCAGGTTGAGGTGTAGCGGGATCATATCCAAGGGCGACTCGAGCTTCACGATCCTTAACCCAGGTATCCTCAAGGGCAGCCTAAAAAATGGAGCCTGCTGCGTGTAAGTCCCGAAATACATCAAATCGGGCGTCGTCATATATACACTCTTCACATAACTCCCGAGGTACACTGGGGAAATCAGAAGCGTGGGAAGAGGACGACCATGCAAGCAGTTGAGCCTTCTCGGCCTTTAGAGTGGTCACTCGATCACGAAGGACAAAGTTGTCTTTCTCCAGCTCCCTGATCGTCTCTTTGAGCTAGCCTCCTTAGCTCTCGCCGTCGATTGATCATTTTCTCGCTCGGCTTGAAGAGTCCTATTCACCAACTCAAACATCTCTTCCTTCTTCCGGGCATCCAAACGAGAGGATTCTGCCTTCTCAAGTTCCTCCAGCTTCTCGGCAACCTCACCATAGAGGGCTTCCAACTGAAACCGAAACTCTTGAAGTTTCCCTCGCAATTTAACCACTTGAGCTTTAAGATTACTGCATTGGGCCTCTACGCCCCTACTAACCTTAAGCTCATCTTCCCTACTTCTCAACGTCCCCTCGAGGACGCTTTACTTCTCGATGGCTTGCATCAGCTCCTCGTCCCTCTTCTTCAAATCTTCCCTCAAGGCCCGCATATCGCGCCCTCGAAAAATCGACTGTGGAGATCCCTATACTTGCCACGGTACTCCAGATACTTATTTTTCAATTTCACAAATATTTCTCTATGCCTTTTCTCCCTACGGGTGCTCTCAACTTCTAAAATCACCGTCTGCAAACCAAAAAAGAAGAGGAAAAGGTTAGAACTTAGAATGTTCTAAAAAATTAGGAAAAAGTTCATATAATTGATATTGACCTTAGAGCGAGGCCATCAATGCTCCTCGACAAGGAACCAACATTTATCTCTTTAAGGGTCTTACCCTAAATATCGGAACTGAGAGGACCGAGGGGCGGACTACCTCCTCACTGTCCACTAACAAGTCATGATCCATAAGGATCGTGATAGTCCTTGAACCCCCCTCTAACCTCACCTCGAGCTGGGTAAGCCCCTATTCGATCATTCTCAGGTCGTCCACGTCAATATCGGAACCTGATTTGTTGTCCTCCTCGGCAATACGTTTGCCCTTATCATCAGCAGGCAAAGATTCCGCGGCTGTCCAAGAGGTTGAAGCCTCCTCTCGCCGTGAAAAGTCAAAGTCGCCAGCAACCGCCCCTTCGGTCTCCATCCCCTTCGAATGAAGAGACACACCTACATCAGCTTCCACCGACCTCGGAGCCTCGAGACTCAGTTCAACGTCATCACCCCTATTTATAAGACTTGGGGGGTACTAGAATCGAAACAGTAGGCTATGATTAGCACGAAAATCGGCACGACAGAACCACTCAAGGGTCACACGTGAATCGACACAACGCGTCGGTAAATGGCGTCATCAGGACGCTTGTCGTCACTCTTTCTCTTGGACCAGATGGTTCCAACAAACTTCTCGGGAAATTCAAAGAATTTAAAATGTGCAGTCTTCAGAAAGCCACGTTACCTAATCAGTATGATGATCACGACTTATATAGTTAGCTCGGTAAGCTCGACCGCAAACGACACTATCCACTCATCGACCTTGCCTACGAGGACTACCTCGATAAGAGGAGGGACTATCTGTATGGGCCAAAAAATATCTTTGATATGGGTAAGCCACATCAACATCATGATAGCCTTTATCGGCTGTCACGTGTTATCAGTAAGGTCCCCACAAAGATCGGCCCCAGGTCGAAGTAGCCTCGAAGCGATGAAGAGTGTGGTCGAAGAGTCAGGAAAGATCAAGGTCGTGAAGTCATCGTAGTTCTAGGTCAAGGTCGAGCATCTTAGACAGAGTTATAACAGCTAATTTTAAGATATACACAAAAGAGGGTATTCTAATAGATATTCTGTGCACCTGTACTTGACACAGATTATTAGTTACAACCTTAATTTATTGGTGGTCTTAATTACCGCCCTCAACTTGGCCTTTTGAAAGCCATTACCCCTCTAGACGCTGATGTGACAGAGAGTGTGGGTGCACTCGCTGCCACGTGAATTTTTCTTTATATGTGGCATTTTTTTTAAAAATAAAATATATTTTTACCTTTTTAAGTATGTTATTTTTTTGGATAATTATTTTCGAACACAATTTATATAAAACTTGGATCGAACTACATTATTTAGGCTAAATATTTTTATTTGGCTAAAAGTAATAAAGTTTAAATTAATCTTTTTTTTGAATTTGACCTAAAAATAAAGATTTATACAATTGAAATAAATAATCAAGGCATCTAAAAATTTATAAAAAAAATACACATGACTTTTCGTTTCTTCTGACATCAGGCACTTCATGAAAACTCCGGTTCAATTTTTCGGTTATGAAATACCAAACCAAATAATCTCAGTTTGGTTTGTTTCTTAGAGATTTCAGATTAATTAGTTTAGTTATATTGAAATTTCTGTTTAAACCAATGAACATCTTCTGACAAGAAATAATGGACCTCTAAATAAAGTATTTAGGTCAAATTGCCTAACTGTCTCATTCCCACTATATTCATCTGAAAATTTGATAATTATAAATACAAATGTAAATCCTTGATATGACAAAAGGATTACAAGAAGAAAAAATAATAAAAAAAAAGTATGAGATAACTGTTTAACCAAAGAATTAGACCCTTTGACTAAAACTTATTTTTAAGATGAATACGGGTTACTGATAATCAAGGTAATGGAGAAAAATGAATAATAGACAATATTGCAGAAATATAGAAAATCGAAGTTGATTGTATTCGATCAGATGCCTTTACAAGCTGTATTCCCCTCCCTTATATAGGAGATTTTTATAACGTACGACTCTTGCTATGGTTACTCATTAATGATTAATTGTGACATTAATGAGGCGTTACAAAGGATAACGGTAATTGGGGTTCGATTACATAACGTTCGAGTAATCAATTGTGGGTCCTTGAATTTGCCCGTAGCTTTGTCTAGATTCATTCTGACTGTGCCTCTCTCCCGTTTTGATCAAGTTGAGTTTTCCGTGGCTGATAAGTTCGTGGGTTTATTGTACGTTGATGGGGATAATTAACATCACGAATAGTTTAAGACTGTAACTAATAATCCGTGTCAAGTTTGAGAGGGGGGGGGGATGTTAAGGTATTTCTCCTTCTTATAAATAGAAAGTGGCACAATGACAGGGGACATGAGATATTCATTTGTAAAAAATACATTGAATGCCTCTTACATGAGATCTAATCCCTTTCTGGTGACTCACACGTTTTATTTACTTAAATGTCACTTATTGCTATTTATTACTATTTAATGCCATATTCTATCTTTTTGGATCATTGAATACTATTATTATTGCTTATGTTCATTGGCATCCGTACAAATATACAAGTTATTTGTCACACCACCGATAGTTTTGTCTTTAGGATATTATTATTAACTAAGATTAACTCTTCTTTGTTTAAAATCTAATTGGTTAAACCAAAATTTATATTTTTGGTCAAACAAAAAGTACTTTTCATAAAAGTATTTTTGAGGATAAACAATTTGTATTTTTCTAATCAATTTGAATATATTTGAGCAGCAATTAATGTTTGATTAAACATTTAAACAGTGTTTTTAACTGTATTTTTTCAAAAATACTTTTCGAAAGAAGCTACTTTTTTTAGCTTCTCAAACAACTTAACGCAAAAATAATTTTTTCCTTCTAAAAGATTTGGCCAAATCTCTTAATTTTAGAAAAAAATACTTTTGCGAAAGAAAAAAAAGAACTGGGCTAAACATGCTTTAAGAATCCATCTATTTGTCAGTAAAAAAAATTCCTAAGTCAAGTGGTACTCCATGATCACTAACGAAAAACATCCTACTACTCTCTCTTCTTCAATTCACGTGAACCTATTTTTTTTGGTCCATTTAAAAAAGAATGATCTCTTTTTAAATTTGGTAATAATTTAGTTTAAATTTATAATTCTATCCTTAATGAAATTTTTTTATAACCAAATAAATACTCTGGCCTCTTTTTGACTTGTTTAGGACCATAAATTTTAAAAATCTTTATTTTTTCTTAAACTCTGTATCTAATCAAACATATTCATATAAATTAAAACGGATTGTAACGGGTATAGTACGTATTTAGTTGGTAGAAAATTCTGTTCGTAGTCTTCAACAGCACGCGAGCGCGGTAGGTGAGCTCCTTTCCCTTTATCCCAAGCACCAATTTGCTCACACCTCCCAACATTTACTTTTGCATATAATAATCCCCATGTATTTTGACCAGTTCTATGGATCATCTAACATAAGCAATAAAGTTATTTTTGTGTTAACTTAAAAGTTACTAGTATACGATATTGAACCGAATATTTATTGGAAATAACTTCTCTATATGTACATATAGAAGAAGTTTCGAAACTAATATTTGGAAAGTCAACAATTAGTTTTTTAAAGATAAATGATAACTCGTTTAATATGTAATCCTTATAGTTGGTAGATGATTTTGATCATATATTATTTCGTTCTACAGTTCGTTGGTTATAAAAATATTGCCATATTTTTAGATTTGATAACTTTTTAATTATGATACTTGTATTTTACTGTTAATGCTTTCTTTTCAGAGATGACATAGTAACCTATTAAAAACTACTGTATAAAATTCTGATACGTTGAGTATATAAAATCATTTTTCTTTCCGAAAATTGTGCTTAATGAAACTTCTAGCCTGTTTAGCCAAGCTTCTCCAAAGGTCAAAAGTATCTTTTTCTCAAAAGTATTTTTGTTTCTTTAACTTAAGGTGTTTGGCCAAGATTCTTTTTTCGGTGGGAGGGTGGAACGTGCTTTTGGGAAGAGCAGAAAAAAATATTTTTTTTCTAAAAGAAGAAGCAAATTTGATTTTTCTTCTTACTAAAACTACCCTTAATAAAATATACTCCCTCCGTTCCAATTAATGTGAACATGTTTGATTGGACACGAAATTTAAGAAAAAATGAAGATTTTTGGAATTTGTGGTCCTAAACAAGTCAAAAAGAGGCTCAGAGTATTTGTGTGGTTATAAAAGCTTCTCATTAAGGGTAGAATTGTAAGTTTAAACTAAAGTGTTACCAAATTTAGAAATGAGTCATTCTTTTTAGAACAGACTAAAAAGGAAATAGGTTCACATAAACTGAAACATAGGGAGTAATATATACCAAAAAACGTTAAATCTAATACATATAATATTAATGTATACGTATTTCTTTTTATTTTTAGGATAATTTTCTAATATATAGTGACTTTCGGAGTTAATATTTTTATATTTGTTGAATGGTTTTTAAATATATTTGAATAATATTACAAGAATTAAAGTACTTTTTAATTTTATTTTAAAAAAGAAAAGATTTAATTATTGCCTATAATATTTTTTTTGAGATTATTTATTTACCTATTAACTATTAAGTAAATCTATTCATGTCCTTAATCGTAATTTGATACTTAAAAATACTTTTTGAAAAACTTAGTCAAATACAAATTATTGCTCAAAATAGCTTTTCAAAGTAATTATCTAATACAAACTGCTTCTCTCCAAAAATATTTTTTTTTCATAAGTAAAATATTCTTTTTGAAACTTCTAACCATGGTTAGGTAAGTGGGACCAGTGTAGTAGACTAGTTGTCATCTTCAACGGGATGGGGTAGGTGAAGTCCTTTCCATTTTCCTAACCCCCACACAATTTAAGAAACTTTTCTAATCACCATGATAAACCATTTTGTCTTTGAGTCTTAAATCTCCAACCCAACTCCCAAACATATCACAACCCAAAAGACAAAAACTCAACAAAACCCCACAAAGCTTAATTTTTCAAGTTTCATCCCCTATCTCCTCTCTTTTCCTACCCACAGGTAATTTTTTTACTATTTCTCCTTTCCTAATTAATAGTTTGTTTGGTCAAACTTTTCTAATCTTAGAAGTATTTTGTTTTCATAAAAAAATTTATTTTTTAAAGTTGAACTGTTTAGCTAAGCTTTTGGAAAAAAAAAAAAAGACACTTTAAAAAAGGAGTAGAAGCATTTTTAGAAAATTAGAAAAGAGTATCTTCTCCCGAAAAATACTTTTTTGAAAAATTATATTTGAGAAACACTTTTTAAAAGACAGTTCAAACACTAATTGCTATTACAACACACTCCTCCTAACCAAACATATTCTCACAATTACATGATTATAGAAGCTTGGCCATAAGTTTTTTTCATCTAAAAGTAAAGGCTTTTTTCCTCTTATACAGTCAGGAACTGTAACAACATAAATAGATACAATTAGTTTAAACATTTTGTTCAATTTGGAACCAAACACCTTTAAATAAAATTCCCAAAGGAAGGGGCTTGTAAGCTCTTATATACACTAACTATTTTGCTTTTATCTTAAAATTTGAAGCAGAAAACAAGAATCATGAAAATCGAGGTGAAAGAATCAACAATGGTGAAACCAGCAACAGAGACACCACAGAGAAACGTGTGGAATTCAAACGTGGATTTGGTAGTCCCAAATTTCCATACACCAAGTGTTTACTTTTACAGGCCATTGTCGGGTGCTTCAAATTTCTTTGATTCGAATGTGCTTAAAGAGGCGTTGAGTAAAGCGTTAGTGCCGTTTTATCCAATGGGTGGTAGGTTAAAACGGGATGAAGATGGACGTATTGAAATTGAATGCAGAGGACAAGGGGTTTTGTTTGTTGAAGCACAAAGTGATGGAACGGTTGATGATTTTGGTGATTTTGCGCCTACCTTGGAACTCCGCCGTCTTATTCCTGCCGTTGATTATTCTCAGGGAATCCATTCTTATGCTCTCCTAGTTTTGCAGGTATACATTTTATTGACAGAAAGAACGTATATTAATTTTTGCGTACAGCTTTTTTATAAACGATGGTTAAAATTTACTTGCATCCGTGTTTATACCAACTAATTAAGCATGATTTGTATTCCCTATGATTCGTGCTTCTCTTTTATACGCCCATTAAAAAATATTTCCTTCGTTTCAATTTATGTAATCTATTTGACTTGACACGAGGTTTAAGAAAAGAGGGAAAACTTTTAAACTTGTGATGTAAAATGAGTCACATTTATTTTGTATGACTATAAATCATTGCATAAAGGTAAATTATTTTCAAATTGTTCACATAAATTGTAATGAAGAGAGTATTAATTAGGAAAGAGATTTGCCTATTCTAATCTTATTTTATATCTTAAGATATAATCATTCTTCATTGAATATTTATGCTATTTATGTGTTATCTCTATTTTCAAAAAATAATTATTACTACGAGTAAAAAGGAAAAAACCAATCAATTTTGTCTTGAAATTCTAAAATGACAAATAATTTTAGACAACAATTTTTAGTAATCACGATTGTTAATATGAAACAAAGGGAGTGATTCTTTAAGAATAAACTTTTTGTAAAGATTTAGTAGCTCAATCGGTTGGCTACATAAACTTGCATTAGCCTTTTAATCCCCTCTTTCATTTTCCCTTTTAATTCCTACCCCCTATATGTAATAAAAATTAAAAAGAAGAAGAAGAAAAAAATCTTTACTTTTCCCGCTAATATCACCTACAACATCATGTAATAACTCATAATTATATTTGTCTAGTAACATATAAAATGAACTTAAAATAATCTGTTCTAATTGATTAAGATAGACTAATAATGTAAATTAGAAAACTACATAGTAGCAGATACTATAAATTGTACTTTTCATAATGATTTTTGTAAAAAAAATATGCGACAAGATTAATTGCAGCTAAACAAAATTGTTTGACTTATTTGTAAGGACGTATGAAGAATGGAAATTAAGCTCGCCTGCCAAATGATCGAAAGATCAGACTTGTATACTAAATTACTAAGGGCTTGATTGGTACAATGATATAATTAATTCGGGATTAAATTTGAGATGAATTTATTCTCATATTTAATTGAGATGATCGCAATATAATTAATTACGAAATTGTAATATTATTTTTATTTTTATGAGAGTTTGAGATAATAATCTCGGAACAGTACGCGTATAACATGTGAAGATGTGTCGAATATCACGTTTACCTTTGTGTCAATCATTTGTACTAAAATTGTCGCAAAATATCGGAGTTGCACCTTTTCCTAGAAGAGTTAAAAAGAAGAGCTTTAATTCATTTAATAGCTTAAGATCAAAATAAATACTCTTTCCGCTCTCTAAACACTAGCCATTTTAATAAAGTAAATTTATTTCGAATATTTGACCTCTTAGAAAACAAAAAGTCGTCTATACTTTTTATTTTCCAAATCTACGTTACTTTTTCAATTAGTGGGTGTTCATTTAATAAAAAACTTAAGTAGAAATAAGTGACACATTAAATAAATTAAATACTCTTGTGATGTTATTAAATATCTTTCTTAATATGGATAAGATGAAATAAATGTGATGTAGTTAGATCTTTAGTTCTTTATAAATGAGTAATCTCATTTATACAAATCCAAAAGCCAAGCGGAATTTATTCAATAAATTCTAAAATCATCTAAAGCTTAAAATTGATAAGATGGGGTGGGTGGGAGGTATTAATTTAGATTGATGGCGAATTAATTAGGTGAAGTTAGTAACAACAATAAAAAGTCAATGTAATCTTACGAGTAGGGTTTGGGAAGGACAATTATAGGAATTCGATTAGATCGATTCAGGTGGTTCGTGGAAGGTCTAATTCTTATAGTTTCCCCTCAATCTTTTGACTTGAATCCTTTTTCTAGCTGGTAACTGATATTGCACGACCATAATTCTCATTTCAACTGTTGAGCAGATCACACATTTCAAATGCGGGGGAGTTTCACTCGGTGTGGGCATGCAACATCATGCTGCAGATGGTTTTTCTGGTCTTCACTTCATCAACACATGGTCGGACATGGCTCGTGGTATAGACCTCACTATTCCGCCTTTCATTGACCGAACGCTCCTCCGTGCTCGTGATCCACCCTTGCCTCAGTTCCCACACATTGAATACCAGCCCCCTCCAACTCTCAACAACATTGCCAAAACTGAAGCAGTTCCTGAGACTGCTGTTTCCATCTTCAAGTTAACACGAGACCAGATCAATGCCTTGAAAGCCAAGTCTAAGGAAGATGGAAATACCGTAAACTACAGCTCCTATGAAATGTTAGCAGGACATGTATGGCGCTCTACTTGTATGGCACGAGGACTTGAAGAAGATCAAGGAAGCAAGTTGTATATAGCAACCGATGGACGTTCTAGGCTAAGGCCTACTCTTCCACCAGGCTACTTTGGTAATGTGATATTTACTGCCACTCCAATTGCAGTGGCTGGTGATCTGAAATCCAGGCCCATTTGGTATGCTGCAAGTAAAATTCATGATGCATTGGCTCGGATGGACAACGACTACTTAAGATCAGCTCTCGATTACTTGGAATTACAGCCCGACCTAAAGGCTCTTGTTCGAGGTGCACATACTTTTAGGTGCCCAAATCTTGGGATCACTAGTTGGGTTAGGCTGCCTATACACGACGCAGATTTTGGCTGGGGTAGACCAATATTTATGGGACCTGGTGGCATTGCTTATGAAGGGTTAAGCTTTATATTGCCAAGTCCTACCAATGATGGCAGTCTATCGGTTGCTATCTCGCTGCAAGCAGACCACATGAAACTTTTCGAGAAGTATTTGTATGACATTTGAGAATGCTTGTGCTGCTTATATTGGGGTTATGATGCCAGAAATGTAAGACAGACTTTTCCTTTTCGTTGGAGGTTAATTTTCTAAAATCTCTTTTTCTACCTTTTCCTCAAAAGAGCATGAGTCATGTACTTATGTTTATAATGAACATCTGTTCTATTTCTGCTTATTTGTGGCCTAGATTTAATTCTCAAAGCTCAACTGCTAGTGCTTTTACCTCAATTAACCTGTGGCAAATATATTTAAAACTAGAGCATGCAGAGGCGGATTCAAGATTTAGATTCTATGAGTTCAACTTTTAAGGTTTTTAATATTGAAATCATTTTGTTTTTAAAGTTGTGGGTTCAAACCTACCATTTGTTGAGATTTTAATGAATTTTTACACATAAATTTGTGCTCCACGTTGAAAGTACTGGGTTCAGATGAACTCGGCGACCAAATTCTACATCCGGCCCCCGAGGGCATGGGATGGATTCACTGAAACTAACTACAACCAGAGGTGGAGTCATGCTTTAAACTCTATGAGTTCAACCTTTAAGATTTTTAGTATTTAACCCATTATACTTTTCAAGTTATGAGTTTATATCTACTATTTGGTACAATTTTAGTCGATTTTTTCATATAGATTGATGCTCCGCGCCGAAAGTTATGGGTTGAACCAGGTACTGTTGTATTGGATCCGCCCTTGACTACAACAACTACAACAAACTTAGTGGAGTCTCACACGTGGGGTCTGGGAGGGCAGTGTGTATGCGGGCCTTACCCCTACTCTGGGGAGGTAGAGAGGTTGTTTTCGATAGGCTTTCGGCTCAAAAAAGATGAAACGAAATAATAGAAGAATGCAATATCAACAAATAATGCATCAATAATCTTAGAAAGCTTGTTACGTAAGAGTCTAAGACTGTTCACTTAGAGAAATTCAAATTTACTAACATAAATCCGTGCAATCACCAACGAAAAATAGTCAAGATAACTCACAAAGGAAGGAAAGACTCGAGATGCTGTGGAATTTTCATTGAATAACCAAGAGCAAAACAAGGAGAAGAGACGATCTGAAAATGGCACCAACAGTTGATGTAAACATGGACGGCTGCTTCAGGGATAGAGCTGAACTTTTATAAGGATTTGGATGATGAAAATTGTTTGCACCCCCATTTGGTCCCTTTCCTTTCAGCCCCTTCCCTACATTAGCTGTAGAAAGCTTAGTTTTTAACTGAAAACTCATTGTATAACATGTATATAAAGGGCAAGCTAGTGCACTAAGCTCCCGTTATACGCAGGGATCACAAGGGTCTCTTGTACACAGCCTTACCCTGCATTTCTACAAGAGGCTGTTTCTACGGTTCGAACCATTGAACTCCTGGTCATATGTCAACAACTTTACCAGTTACGTCAAGGCTCCCCTTCTATTATATGACATGTATTATGTACACAAATTGAATTACCTCCTCTGTCTCTGCCTTCACTCTCGCTGTTTCTTTCGTGAACTTCAGATACATGTTTAACGACGTGTATGCTTCTGTTTCTTGATGCATGAGAAATTTCAGATGCCAAGCTTGTTAAGGCTACAGCACTTAACAGGATCAGGAAACCAATTGTTATTTTCATTTGGATATTGGAGCTAAATGCCTTTCTATGGTTTGACTGGTCTCTTCCTTTCTAAGTGGACAGTTGCAAAAAGAGAAGAAAGATATAGAAAATGTTGAGATGTGGTTAGGAAGTATTTATGAACAAATTTGTCAAATTATAGATCAAAGGTGTGGCTACTCTTGATCTGCATCAACGGCTGTTAAATAGAATCTTCTCTTTTCAGCCCCTAATCCTTTCTTCCTTGTACTAGGATAGTGATTCCTAATTTTCCTCACCTTCTGTAGCTGGATTCTCAGGGGTCATTTGGTTTGAAGACAAGTTATGTTTAGATTAGCTATATTAAGATTAGTTATCTATTAAATCTTATTGACCGTTTGTTATGTTATATTAATCCAGGGAATATCAAGTTTATTGCTTTATCGTGGGATTACTATTCCACAATTTGGCAAGTATAAATTATCTAGGATTAATAACCAAATAAGGAATAAAGCAATACTATATTTTTATCGCAAGATTGTTTTGTTTATCAATTATCATCGTACCAAACGAACCCAGGGTAAACTTTATCTTTGTGCAAAAGAGCATAGGCCCACCAGCTGGTAAACTTTAGTCACAACATTTGGAATCCTACTTTAAATGATTTTAAGGTTGTTTACTCAAGAATCCATTATCCTTTTGGTTATTTTACTAGTTTCTAGCAAAAATGATGGAATATTTTCTGCTTTCCAGCTTCAGATAGCTGAAATGGCTAACATTGACAAATACTTTGATTGTTGGAGGAAGGAGAGAGGCATATCTATTTTAATATTTATAGATAGAATAAAAGGAAAATTTCCATGATTTTAATAAGAAATTATTCATTAATTCAAGCGAATATGATGCTTTCATTATCTCCTAAGCAAGAGTCTTAGATGTGCCAACCGTCCTTTGATGCCCTCGTATTCTTTTAAGCAACACTCTTGGAAGTGTTTAACCAATGTTTTTTCATAGGCACACAGGTAGGGCATCGTCTTCTGATTTCATACGTAGCTTTAATCAGTGGTGGAGCCACGTGACACTCCTTCGTCAGAAAATTACACTGTTTAGCTCCATAGGGTTTTAAAAATATATATCTACGTATAATGATACACCCTTGATTTCTTGGTGAGTTTGTTCTTTATATTTTGACCACCCTTACTAAAAATTCTGGCTCCGCCATTGACTTTAGTTGATGAGCTTAACTTCTATATAGTCATTTAACATCAGTTACAACCAGTGGCGGACCCAGGACTTTGTGTTCAATCTTAAAAGTACATAACTTTAGTCGTAACATAGTAATTGTCAAGTGGGTTCAAGTAAAATATTTATACAAAATTTACGTTACTTTAATCGTAATTTATAAATACATACAATATCATTTTTCGAGGAAGCGAGTTCAATTGAACAAGTCTGATATTATAACTTTCAAGTGGGTTGGCACCTTCACATAGCCTAATGTTGTACATCCTGAAAAGAGTAGGAGCGATAGTTTCCTTTTGAGAGAAACAAAAAGAGCCAATTTTTCTCTGGAGCTTTGCTTGTAATACCAGCTTTAAAATCTGAGGACCAGACGAATTTCTCCTTTCTTTTTATAGTGTCAGGATCTAGCAAATCAGCTACCTACCTATGATGCCTGATTTGCTACTATTTCCACCTAAGATATTAAGCTCCCGTTTGCCCATAAATTTTGGTTTCATTTTTTAATTTTTTTTTTGAAAACATTGTTTGTTTATGAAATATGGAGAAAAAAAAATTAAAAATTTTGAAGTTCCTAGTAAATTTTTTTTCCACTCACAAAATTTTAATTTTTTTTCAAATAAAATACATGTCTAAATACAATTTCGAACTTTCAAAAATTATTTTTCAATATAACTTCAAAAACTCTTTTTTTAAGTTTCAATTAAATCTATGTCCAAACACTAACGAAAAGTAAGTTTGCCACTGGAAAATGACGTTTAAGTACAGTGCTAACTGCTCTGCACTTATTACCTACCGAAAATGAAGATGGTTGTTAACTTATAATAATATATTTATATTAGTAGCAGTTTTGAACATCTATTTTACACTCTAATATACTATCATTCTGCTTGGGAGAGTCATGAATCTGGACCCTGGAGCTCTGATAAGTTTATCTTTTGCTCCCCCTGCACTGTAAGATTACTACTTATTTTTTAAGAAAATATTTTTTTGAAAAATATTTTTCACGAAAAATATTTTACTTCATACCAAACACACCCTATAATCTTAAAATGCATGTTACAACCTACATCTTTTCCAGTGTTATTTGTGCATCATGATCCTTTACAATTATGAATTTAAGAAAATGACCTTTTTAGATCTTTTATGTGTAAAAGATAAATTTTTCACGTGTAAAAAATAAATCTCTCATATATACAAAAAAAAAATAGGGTCATAAAAGTAAAAACAAGTTCGTAAGAGCCAAAAAATCAATTGACCCTCTTTTTCAGTTGCAAACACAGAAAATAGTAAAATAAACAACGAAATCATTAATGATCAGAAAGTCAAAACGCAGCAAGGGTAACTCACAAAGAAAGGAAATATTTGAACTGATTGGAACTTTTCATAGAATGACAAAGGGTAAAACAAGGAGAAAACACAATTTGAAAATGGCGTAAGTTGTTGATGTAAACATGGGGAAATGCTCCAGGGAAGATGCTGAATTTTTATAAGGACGTGGCTGACGAAATATGCTTGCACCCCCATATGGTCTCTTTCCTTTCTGCGCCTTTCTTACATCAACTATGAAATTATTAGTAGTTTTTATTTCAGACTTGTTCTCACCTCTATGCAAAATTAATTTTTCACCTCTATGTGCAACTTCAATTTCTCCATTTCTTAATGCATGAGAATCTTCAGATGCTATGCTTGTTAAGGCTAAAGAAAATAACAGGATGATGAAACAAGTAAAGAAACCAATTGTCATTTTTATTGATGGAGCTAAAATACTTAGAAAAAGTTGGGAAGTTGAGAGAGAGAGAGAGTAGTCTGAAGGATGAAGTTTCTAGCTTTGCGATGAAGTTGTGCGTACTCTTGGTGAGCATTAGTGGGGGTTATATAGGATCTTNAATTTTTTTTTCTTTTTTTTTTTTTTTTTTTTTTTTTTTTTTTTTTTTTTTTTTTTGGGGTGGGGGTGGGGGGATCCTATACTCCTATCCACCATTTCTGGACATATGACAAGAACCCAAAATGAAACCAATATATGGTCTAAACATTTAAAAGTTCACCATTTTTAGTTTGTGTATAAACAATACTGCCACTGTTTTCATCTTATGATTGTCAAAAGCTTGTGTTCTTAAAGTTCCAAAAGCTTTTATCCAAATGCAGATGTAAGCCGTCATTAATCAGTCACTCAATGCGTGATACGTTGCTCTGACCATTCTGGGCAGAGTTACTAGTTGATATTCGGCATAAAATATGTATATTTATATGCTTATCGTCTCTCATTTTACTCATATTTCGTGATTTTTGTATGTACAATATAATGATTTATTCTAATTCGTGGTATTTATATGTGTAAGAGTCAAATGAAATTGAATTGGAGAGTTAGCATGCAGATTGAAGTAAAAAAAAAGAATTTGGAGGAAGTATGATTTCGATGTGCAGGTTCGCGCCAGGCACAAACCAAAACGTCGTTGACAGCAGGCTAAAACGTTCATTGTCCAGCTCCGCGCCAGGCGCAAAGCGTGACGCCCAAAGATGTATTTCGTCCTAATTCGCTGGGAGTTGGTGATTTTAACCCTACACATCCCCAACTTGTATAAAAGGTGTTCTAAACCTATTTTGAAGGATATCTAACATACTTGGAGAAGAAAATACATGCACGGAACTAGTGACGGACCCAGAATTTTATGCAAGCGGGTTCAATCTTAGAAGTACATAACTTTAGTCGTAAAATAATAGTTGTCAAGTGGGTTCAAATAAAATATTTATACAATATTTACACAGCTTTAATCGTAATTTATACATATACACAGTATTATTTTTTGACAAAGCGGGTTCAGTGCCACCATGTGCGTACGCCATTGCACGGAACACTCGAGACTCGAGAGCAAGGATTATTAGTTTTTCGACAACTTCTCTTCCTTTAATTTTATAGTTCATTAGTTCTAGAGTTGTGGGTGCTACATAAATGTTGTAGTTTGAAGCTTGAATTGTTCATATTATTTTATCACATTGGTTTATTTATTCAATATCGTGCTTAATTATTTAATTGTTTGATCACCAATTGAATACTATCTACAAATCTAGGATTGAACTCGGGAGAGGGAATTTAGATTGCATATAAGATTGAGTAGAGCGAGATCTTATCGGAAACAATTTTTAAGCTAAGTTTTTATAAAGACGTGGCTGGCGAAATATGCTTGCACCCCCATATGGTCCCTTTCCTTTCTGCGCCTTTCTTTGTGATGGCCCAAAGGGTCATCTTATGTTTAGGACTCTATTCTGCACTCGTTAGCCCTAAAAATCTTATTTTTACCCACCTCAATTTACGTGCGCAGTCCGGACGTAATTCCAAAAAGCCTTTATGTGGAAAATTGAAGAAATAAAATTTTTTGGCATTTAAAAATAATTTTAGTTGACTTCGGTCAACATTTTGAGTAAACAGACCCGAATTCATATTTCGATGGTCCCGGTAGGTTCGTAGTAAAATATGGGACCTGGGCGTATGCCCGTAATCGAATTCCGAGGTCCCTAGCTCGAGATATGAATTTTTGACTAAAATTGAATTGCAGAAAATCAATGATTTTAAAGAATTTGCTTAATGTTCAACCTTGTGGGTATCGTGCCCATATTTTGGTGCTGGAGCCCGGTACAGACCCGTTATGATATTTATACCTTGTCTGTGAAATTTGGTAAGAATCGGAGCTGATTTGACGTAATTCGAACCTTCGGTTGAGAAAATAGTAATTTTAAGGTGTTCTTGAGAATTTCATTGGTTTTGGTGCTAAATCTGTGATTTTAGGTGTTATTTTGGCAATTTGATCGCACGCACGATTCCGTATGATGTTTTTAGACTTGTGTGAATGTTTGGTTTGGAGCCCCGAGGGCTCGGGTGAGTTTCGGATAAGCTACGGTATGTTTCGGACTTAGAATTTCTGGTGTTTCAACTGTTTCTAGTGCACAGATATTTTTTTCTTCGCGATCGCGAAGGGGGAATTGCGCAGGGGTGGTTTCACTCTACGCGAACGCATGGATTAGGTCGCGAACACGGAGCAACGGTGGTGTTACCCTTTGCGAATGCGACCTCTCTACTGCGAACGCGACCTGTCTACTGCGAACGCGAAGAACAAGGGACCTGGGAGAGGGGTCAGTAAACACTCTACGCGAACGCGACACTTGGCTCGCGAATGCGTAGTCCAATTGGGCCAAAGCTTCGCGAACGCGATGAAGACCTGTCCAGTGTTTTAAAAACAGACTTCAAGACGGGAATTGTTCAAAATTTCATATCTTCTTCACTAGAACTCAACCTTGGGTGATTTTTGAACCGGAAATTCAACACCAAATCATAGGTTTGTGCTCTTAAACTCATTTCCTCCAATTTCCATCAACACCCATTAGATTTCTAGTCCTAAATTTTGTTCTTCAAGGGTAGAAATTAGGGATTTTAGGAGAATTGGGGATTTTGTAAATTTAAAAATTTAGACCTCGATTTGGGGTCGGATTCCGGAAGTAATTACATATTTGAGCTTGGGGGTGAATGGGTAAAAAATTTTTGGTCCGAACCTCGAGTTTTGACCAAACAGGCCCGGGGTCAATTTTTGACTTTTTGGGAGAAATGTTGGAAAACCTAAATTTATGGATTGAAACTGATTTATTTATCAATAATTGATGTTAGTAAGTGAATTATGACTAGATACGGGTGGATTGGAAGTGGAATCTAGAGGAAAAGTGGTGGTTGAGCTGTGATTTGGCAATTGGAGCAAGGTAAGTGTTGTGTCTAACCTTGGCTTGAGGGATTAGGTATTGTTGCCTATTTGCTATGTGTTGATTGCTAAGTACAACATATAGGTGAGGTGACGAGTACCTATGCGTTGTTGTCAAGTCCTAGCATGCGAGTGAGTCTTATTCTTGTGATCGTTGTATTCTTTATTCGTATTATTCAAGCTTAGACTAGATATTCTTTATTTTGTTATTATTTTTGCGTTGTTTGGGTGAGGAAGAGTGTAAAGCACGAAGGGTGATGCCGTGCCATTGCATATTTATTATCATTATCATGTGAGGAAGAGTGTAAAGCACGAGGGGTGATGCCGTGCCATTGCATATTCTTCATTATTATCATGTGAGGAAGATTGTAAAGCACGGAGGATGATGTCGTGCCATTGCATATTTATTATCATTATCATGTGAGGAAGAGTGTAAAGCACGAAGGGTGATGCCGTGCCATTTCATATTCATTATCATCGTTTCTGTCATTTATTATGGTGAGAATGAGAGTAAAAGCACGAAGGGTGATGTCGTGCACGTGTTTATGCTATGCTTTTAATATTTCTATTGGTGCAAAGTATGCTGCTGCTGTGTTCTTTACTGCTACCATTCTCATGATCTTGTACTCCCCCACCCAATATGTTCTCCCCCTCTAAGTATTGTCCGTGTATCTTCTATTATTTGTTATTATGCTCGTACATTATTTATCTGCACAGGTTCATTTTGTCGCCTTGTCCTAGCCTCGTCACTACTTCGCCGAGGTTAGGCTCGGCACTTACCAGTACATGGGGTCCGTTGTACTGATACTGTACTCTGCACTGTTCTGTGCAGATTATGTTACTGGACCGAGTTGATCACGTGTGGAGTTGCTGACTTCTATCCCACAGGAGACCCAAGGTAGATCTGTCGACATTCGCAGACACTGAAGTCCCCTTCTAGTTACTTCAGTTTACTGTTTCTTTTATTCGAAAAAAATTGTATTTTTCTTCAGCCAGTATTTGTAGTAACTCTTAGAAGTTCGTGAATTGTGGCACCAGACTCTAGGTGGTTGTATATGAATATTTGGATTATGATGAATCCCACACTTCTTTAATCTGTTATGTTTTAAATTATTGTTATTTAGAGAATTATTTAAAGAGTTAGTGTATTAAATCTCTAATTGTTGGCTTGCCTGGCAACTGAATGGTTAGGCGCTATCACGGTCCCGACTGTAGGAAATTCGGGTCTTGACAAGTTGGTATCAGAGCCCTAGGTTTCTTAGGTCTCATAATTCACGGACAAGCTTGATAGAGTCTGGGGAATCGGTGCGGAGACGTCTGTACTTATCTCCCAAAGGCTATAAAGTTTGGAACAAGTTCACTTTTATTCAACTCTGTCGTGCGATTCTTGTTATCTCAATACTGATTGAACTCTTCTATTCTTATTCTCTCGCAGATGGCGATAACACGTACCGCTTATTCTTCTGACCAGCAGTCGGATCCTCCAACAACAGCTCCTATGAGGGGCAGAGGTCGAGGCCGAGGCCGTGCAAGAGGCTAAGGCAGGGGCGGGGCTCAGCCCAGGGCCTGAGCAGCAGCTCCAGCTACGGAGCCTCAGGTAGAGTTCGACGAGGAGGTTCCAGCTCAAACTATTTTTGCCGGACCAGCTCAGGTCCCAGAGGGATTTATTGCCACCTCGGTGCTTCAGGATGCCTTGGTCCGATTAGTGGGCCTTATGGAGAGTGTGGCCCAGACTGGCGCATTTCCCATGGCACCAACCATATCTCAGGCTGGAAAAGGAGCCCAAACTCTTGCTACTCATACTCCGGAGTAGATAACTCCCCAGTTTCAGACTCTAGCAGCTCATCCAGTCAGATTAGCTTAGCTGGTTGTTCTGGCACAGCCCGTTGATGGGTCAGCTATGTCCTCTGAGGCTTTGTGGAGGTTGGATAGGTTTATCAAGCTCTTTCCAGTTTGTTTCAGTGGTACTACTTTAGAGGATCCCCAAGAGTATCTTGATAGCTGTCACGAGGTTCTTCGGAATATGGGTATATTGGAGACCAGTGGGGTCGACTTTGCTGCTTTTCAGATGACTGGTTCCGCCAAGAAATGGTCGAGTGATTATTTATTGACCAGACCAGCTGGGTCGCTTGCTCTCACTTGGGACCAGTTCTCATATCTCTTCTTAGAGAAGTTTCTGCCTATCACCTTGAGGGGGAGTGCTGCTGTTAGTTCGAGCGTCTCCAGCAGGGCAGCATGACTATTACTCAATATGAGACTCGTTTTATGGATTTGGCCCGTCATGCTATTATTTTGCTCCCCCCCCACACACAGAGATAATGAGAGAGAGAGAGAGAGAGGGTAATAAGGTTTATTGAGGGTCTTGCTCGGCCTATTAGATTGTAGATGGCTAAGGAAACAGGGAGTGAGATTTATTTCCAGGATGCGGCCAATGTGGACCGACGAGTCGAGATGGTTCTTGGACAAGGAGGTCAAGGGTCGGACAAGAGTCTTCATCATTCCGGTGGATTCAGCGGTGCCTCATCTGGAGGCGGGGGTACTTATGGTAGAGGCCATCATCCCAGGCCATTTTATTCAGCACTCCAGGCATCCCACGGTGCCCCAGGTATTCGTGGCTCTTATATGCCTTACTCTGATCAGCTAGCCTACAGTGCACCACCAGCACATATTAGTGCACCTCCTCTTTAGAGTTTTCAGGGTGGTTATTCATGTCGACAGGGTCAATTTGCCGGCCACCAGTCTCAACAGCCAAAGTCTTATTATACTTGTGGTGATCCGAGGTACCTTGCTAGATATTTCCCTCATGCGTCGAGCAGTTCAGAGCACCAGAGTTCTCGTGCCATGGTTCTGGCACCAATAGCTGCGCCGCTTGCTCAGCCAGCCAGAGGCAGGGGTCAGACAGTTAGAGGTAGGGGTCATATTGTTAGAGATGGAGGTCAAGCAGTTAGAGGTGGAGGCCCGCCCGCTAGAGGCTATCCCAGGAATATGATTAAGAGTGGTGGGCCCCAGCCCCGATGTTATGCTTTCCCAGCCAGACCTGAGGCTGAGTCATCCAATGTTGTATTACAGGTACTATTTCAGTTTGCAGTAGAGATGCTTCAGTTCAATTTGATTCAAGGTCTACTTATTCATATGTGTCATCTTATTTTGCTTCATACTTGGTTGTACCTCGTGATTCCTTGAGTGCCCTTGTATATGTGTCCACACCAGTGTGAGATGCTATTGTTGTAGATCGTGTATATTGTTCGTGTGTGGTCACTATTGGGAGTCTTGAGGCCAGTATAGATCTTCTGCTCCTTGGTATGGTCGATTTCGATGTTATATTGGGCATGGATTGGTTGTAACCTTATCACGCTATCTTGGACTGTCGCGCCAAGACCGTGACATTAGCCTTGCCGGGGTTGCCTTGATTAGAGTGGAGAGGGACTCCCGATCATTCCTCCAGCAGGGTTATTTCTTATATGAAGGCTCGGCGTATGGTCAAGAAGGGGTGTTTGACCTATTTGGCTTATGTTCATGATTCTAGTGCTGAGGTTCCTTCTATGGATTCTATGCCTGTTGTTCGTGAGTTTCCGAGGTATTTCCTGCAGACCTACCGGGGATTCCACCTGATAGGGATATTGACTTTTGCATTGAGTTGGATCCGGGCATTCAGCCCATTTCTATTTCGCCATATCGGATGGCCCCACCAGAGTTGAAGGAATTGAAGGAACAATTGCAGGATTTTCTTGATAAGGGCTTCACTAGACTTAGTGTCTCGCCCTGGGGTGAACTAGTTTTGTTTATGAAGAAGAAGGATAGGTCTATGAGGATGTGTATAGATTGTCGGCAGTTAAACAAAGTTACTATCAAGAACAAGTATTCGTTTTTGAGGATTGATGATTTGTTTGATCAGCTTTAGGGTGCCAAGGCATTTCCAAAGATTGATTTGAGATCTGGTTACCATCAGTTGAGGATTAGGGCATCCGATGTCCCTAAGATAGCTTTTTGGACGCGGTATGGGCACTATGAGTTTCTGGTGATGTCCTTTGGGTTGACCAATTCCCCCGCAACATTTATGGACTTGATGAACCGAGTGTTCAAGCCTTATCTGGATTCCTTTGTGATTGTGTTTATTGATGACATTTTTATATACTCCCGCAGTCGGGAGGAGCATGAGCAACACCTCAGGATAGTGCTCCAGACTTTGAGGGACAGTTAGTTGTATGCTAAATTCTCAATGTGCGAGTTTTGGTTGGATTCAGTCGCTTTGTTGGGCCATGTTGTATCAGCAGAGGGTATTCAGGTAGATCCTAAGAAGATTGAGGCAATCAAGAACTGGCCTAGACCCACTTCATCCACGGATATCCGGAGCTTCTTGGGTTTGGCGGGTTATTACCGTCGGTTTGTGGAGGGGTTTTTATCTACAGCAACCTCGATGACCAGGTTGACCCAGAAGTGTGCCCCATTCAGATGGTCGGACGAGTGTGAGGCGAGCTTTTAGAAGCTCAATACAGCTTTGACTACAGCACCGGTGTTGGTATTACCATCAGGTTCAAGATCTTACATGGTGTATTGTGATGCCTCCCGTGTTGGGCTCGGAGCGCTATTGATGTAGGAGGGCAGGGTGATTGCATATGCGTGTTGGCAGTTGAAGGTTCATGAGAAGAATTACCCTGTTCATGATTTAGAGCTGGCAACCATTGTTCACGCGCTGAAGATTTGGAGGCACTATCTTTATGGCATGTCGTGTGAGGTTTTCACGGATCATCGCCGCCTTCAGTATTTGTTCAAGCAGAAGGAACTCAATTTGAGGCAGAGGATATAGTTGGAGCTATTGAAAGACTATGATATCACCATATTGTATCATTCGGGAAAGGCTAATGTGGTGGCCGACGCATTGAGTAGGAAGGCAGTGAGCATGGGCAGCCTTGCGTTCATTCTAGTCAGTGAGAGGCCGCTAGCTTCAGATGTTTAGACTTTGGCCAACCAGTTCGTGAGGTTGGACATTTCAGAGCCCAGCCGTGTCCTAGCTTGCACAGTCACTCGGTCTTCCTTGTTTGAGCGTATCAGAGATTGGCAGTATAATGACCCTCACTTGATGGTCCTTAGGGACACAGTTTGGCACGATGGTGCCAATCAGGTTACCGTTGGAGATGATGACATTTTGAGGATGCAGGGTCGTGTATGTGTGCCTAATGTTGATGGGCTTCATGAGTTGATCCTTGAGGAGGCTCACAGTTCTCGGTATTCTATCCACCCGGGCACTGCCAAGATGTACCAGGACCTGCAACAACATTATTGGTGAAAAAGGATAAAAAAGGATGTAGTTGCTTATGTGGGTTGGTGCTTGAATTGTCAACAGGTGAAGTATGAGCATCAGAGACCCGGTGGTTTGCTTCAGCAGATAGAGATTCCTGAGTGGAAGTGAGAACGTATCACTATGGACTTTGTTATTGGGCTCACACAGACTTAGAAGAAGTACGACATCGTGTGGGTTATTGTGGATAGGCTGACTAAGTCAGTGCACTTTATTCCAGTGGCAGTTATCTATTCTTCGGAGCGGTTGGAAGAGATTTATATTCGGGAGATCATCCGTCTTCACAGTGTTCCTGTGTCTATCATTTCTGATCGAGGTACGCAGTTTACCTCGCACTTCTGGAGGGCTATACAACGTGAGTTGGGTACGCGGGTAGAGCTGAGCACAATATTTCATCCTCAGACGGAAGGGCAGTCTGAGCGTACTATTCAGATCTTGGAGGATATGCTCCGCGCTTGTGTTATATATTTTGGAGGATCGTGGGATCAGTTCTTGCCCCTTGCAGAGTTCGCCTGCAAAAACAATTACCAGACGAGCATTCAGATGGCTCCCTATGAGGCATTATATGGTAGACGGTGCAGGTCGCCAGTTGGATAGTTTGATACGGGAGAGGCTCGGTTATTGGGTACAGATCTAGTGCAGGAGGCCTTGGACAAGGTCAAGATTATACAGGATCGACTTCGTACAGCCCAGTCTAGGCAAAAAAGTTATGCCGACCGTAGAGTTTGTGATGTGGTATTCATGGTTGAGGAAAGAGTATTGCTTTGGGTATCGCCTATGAAGGGTGTCATGAGATTTTGAAAGACGGGCAAGTTAAGCCCTAGGTAAGTCAGGCATTTTGAGATTCTTGATAGAGTGGGAGAGGTGGTTTATAGACTTGCGTTTCCTCCAGGGTTATCATCAGTTCATCCAGTATTCCATGTGTCCATACTCCAAAAGTATCATAGTGACCCGTCCCATTTGTTAGATTTCAGCTCTGTCCAGCTGGACAAGGACCTGACTTAGAGGAGGAGCCGGTAGCCATTCTAGACCGACAGGTTCGTCAGTTGAGGTCGAAGAGTTATCCTTCAGTTCGAGTGCAGTGGAGAGGTCAGCCTGTTGAGGCAGCTAGTCTGAGTCGGACATGTGGAGTAGATATGCCCACTGTTCGCCAATTCAGGTATTTTTCTATGTTCGTTCGAGGACGAACGTTTGTTTTAGAGGTGGAGATTGTGATGACCCAAAGGATAAATTTGTGTTTAGGACTCTATTCTACGCTCGTTAGCCCTAAAAATCTTATTTTTACCCACCTCAATTTGCATGCGCAGTCCGGGCGTAATTCCGGAAAGCCTTTATGTGGAAAATTGAAAAAATAAATTTTTTTGGCATATAAAAATAATTTTAGTTGACTTTGGTCAACATTTTGAGTAAACAGATTCAGATCCATATTTTGACGGTCCCGGTGGATTCGTAGTAAAATATGGGACCTGGGCGTATGCCCAGAATCGAATTCCGAGATCCCTAGCTCGAGATATGAATTTTTGACTAAAATTGAATTACAGAAAATCAATGATTTTAAAGAATTTGCTTAATATTCAACCTTGTTGGTATCGGGCTCGTATTTTGGTTTCGGAGCCCGGTACAAGTCTGTTATGATATTTGTACCCTGTCTGTGAAATTTGGTAAGAATCAGAGCTGATTTGACGTGATTCGGACCTTTAGTTGAGAAAATAGTAATTCTAAGGTATTCTTGAGAATTTCATTGGTCTTGGTGCTAAGTCCGTAGTTTTAGTTGTTATTTTGGATATTTGATTGCACGAGCGAGTTCGTATGATGTTTTTTTGGTTTGGAGCCTCGAGGGCTCGGGTGAGTTTCGGATAGGCTACAGGATGTTTCAGAGTTAAAATTTCTAGTGTTTCAACTGTTTTTGGTGCACAGGTATTTTATGCTTCGCGATCGCGAACGGGAAATTGGTCAGGGGTGGTTTTACTCTATGCGAACGCGTGGATTAGGTCGCGAACATGGAGCAACGGGGGTGTTACCCTTCGCTAATGCGACTTGAATACCGCGAACGCAAAGAACAAGGGACCTGGGGGAGGGGTCAGTAACACTCTATGCGAACGCGGCACTCGGCTCGCGAACACGGAGGCTTGGGGGGAATATGCCTTCGCGAACGCGTAGGTTACCTCGCGAACGCATAGGTTACCTTGCGAACGCGTAAGCCAATAGGGCCAAAGCTTCGGGATCGTGACAGGCTTCTCGCGAATGCGATGAAGACCTGTCCAGTGTTTTAAAAATAGACTTCAAGACGGGAATTGTTCAAAATTTCATATCTTCTTCACTAGAACTCAACCTTGGGCAATGTTTTAAGTGGGAATTCAACACCAAATCATAGGTTTGTGTTCTTAAACTCATTTCCTCCAATTTCCATCAACACCCATTAGATTTCTAGTCCTAAATCTTGTTCTTTAAGGGTTGGAAGTAGGGATTTTAGGAGAATTTGGGATTTTATAAATTTGAGAATTTAGACCTCGATTTGGGGTCGGATTCCGGAACTAATTACATATTCGGGCTCGGGGGTGAATGGGTAAACGGATTTTTATCCGAACTTCAATTTTTGACCAAGCAGGCCCGGGGTCAGTTTTTGACTTTTTGGGGAAAATATTGGGAAACCTAAATTTATGTATTGAAACTCAATTATTTATCAATAATTGATGTTAGTAAGTGAATTATGACTAGATACGGGTGGATTGGAGGTGGAATCTAGAGGAAAAGCGGTGGTTGAGCTGTGATTTGGCAATTTGAGCGAGGTAAGTGTTGTGTCTAACCTTGGCTTGAGGGATTAGGTATTGTTGCCTATTTGCTATGTGTTGATTGCTGAGTACAACATATAGGTGAGGTGACGAGTACCTATGCGTTGTTGTCAAGTCCTAGCATGCGAGTGAGTCTTATTCTTGTGATCGTTGTATTCTTTATTCGTATTATTCAAGCTTAGACTAGATATTCTTTATGTTGTTATTGTTTTTCGTTGTTTGGGTGAGGAAGAATGTAAAACACGAAGGGTGATGCCGTGCCATTGTATATTCATTATCATTATCAGGTGAGAAAGAGTGTCGAACACGAAGGGTGATGCCGTGCCATTGCATATTTATTATCATTATGATGTGAGGAAGAGTGTAAATAACGAAGGGTGACACCGTGCCATTGCATATTCTTCATCATTATCATGTGAGGAAGATTGTAAATCACGAAGGGTGATGTCGTGCCATTGCATATTTATTATCATTATCATGTGAGGAAGAGCGTAAAGCACGAAGGGTGATGCCGTGCCATTTCATATTCATTATCATCGTTTCTATCATTTATTATGGTGAGGATGAGAGTAATTGTACGAAGGGTGATGCCGTGCACTTGTTTATGATATGTTTTTAATATTTCTAGTGGTGCAAAGTATGTTGTTGTTGTGTTCTTTACTGCTACCATTCTCATGATCTTGTACTCCCTCCCTCCCCCCAGTATGTTCTCCCCCTCTCAGTATTGTCCGTGTATCTTCTATTATTTGTTATTATGCTCGTACATTATTTATCTGCTCATGTTCATGTTGTCGCCTTGTCCTAGCCTCGTCACTACTTCGCTGATGTTAGGCTCGCACTTATCAGTACATGGAGTCGGTTGTACTGATACTGCACTTTGCACTGTTCTGTACAGATTACGATACTGGACTGAGTTGATCCCGTGTGGAGTTGTTGACTTCTATCCCACAGGAGACCCAAGGTAGATCTTCCGACATTCGCAGACACTGGAGTCCCCTTCTATTTAATTCTTTACTGTTTATTTTATTTAAAAACATTTGTATTTTTCTTCAGCCAGTATTTGTAGTAACTCTTAGAAGTTCGTGAATTGTGACACCAGACTCAGGTAGTTGTATATGAATATTTGGATTATGATGAATCCCACACTTCTTTAATCTGTTATGTTTTAAATTATTGTTATTTAGCGAATTATTTAAAGAGTTAGTGTATTAAATCTCTAATTGTTGGCTTGCCTATCAACTGAATAGTTAGGCGCCATCACGGTCCTGACCGTGGGAAATTCGGATCGTGACATTCTTACATCAGCTATGAAATGCTTAATATTTATTTCAGACTTGTTCTCACCTCTATAGACAACTTCAGTTTGACCATTTCTTAATGCATGAGAATCTTCAAATGCTATGCTTGTTAAGGCTTAAGCAAATAACAAGATGATGAAACAAGTAAAGAAACCAATTGTAATTCTTATTGATGGAGCTAAAGTACTTTGGAAAAGTTGGGAAGTTGAGAGAGAGGCTGAAGGATGAACTTTCCAGTTTTGTGATGAAGTTGTGCCTACTCTTGATGAGCATTAGTACGGATCTTCTTCTAACTGTTACTCATAATTTTTTGGGATTACACAAATATTTCAAAGAAGTCTCAACTTGCCAACCTCTAGCCATTAGTCATATACTTACCAAAACTAGCCAAGTACATGTAAGAATTGAAAAAATAAAATAAATAAGATTTTTTTTCTCAAAGAATCACAAGCAAAAGTCACCTTCCATAAAGGAACTTTTTCAATGGGTATAGTTGAAATTCATTGAAAACATATAGATAAGTCAATATACAAAATTTGAGGAAGATTGGAGGTGATTTGGACGGGTTTTGTTTCAAAATTCGTAATTAAATCGAGTTCAAAAAACACTTCTGCGACACATGTATCAAACATGTATTACGCATGTATCTCACACACATGTATACATGGATATACATGTGATACACAATTGATACAAATATGATACATTTACGATACACAAATGATACACATATCATTTTTTTTCATGTTCAGTTTTACTTTGAATTTTTAATTCAAACCACCTTAAAACTTCACCAAATCATCCCAAAACTGAGATTCAGGCTTCTTATAATGTACCTAATCTGTTCTAATAACAGCCACTCAAAATAAAGCAAAAATTTGACATTTTGTTTGCTACAAATAGCTAATTGGCTAATATTAGTAATATTTGGTTAATATTGGTATTATTTTATGAATTAGTCAATTTTTGTAATAAGCTACTTATAAATGAACATAGATGGTAGTTTCCCTAATTGTTTTGACTAAATTTCTGTTTGATTTGCCTTTTTTTTTTTAATTTGGGGCAGAGGTGGGTCAATGGTATTGGAGGCCTAAAGCCAGCCGTAATAAGAGGCCTTAAACTTATTTAATAATTTTAGGTTTTATTTGTTGAAGTTTTATTCTTTTTATTTTTTGAGATAACAATTTCACCTTGACGATGTAACCAAACCTTTTAATCTTTGTTGAAATATTACTAACTTTTGATAAGATTTTATTAAGTTAAATTTGAATTTTTTTTTCGTTTCACAGAATCGTTAACATAACTCAATTAGGGTTATCTTCCAAAGTAACAATCATGTGAAAATTTGTATTTACAAAGATGATAAAAAAATTAACTATATATAGATTTTGACGATCTAATTATCTTAAAGCGTGCCTATAGAGATCTTGAAAGAAAATATCTTACAAAGTTATAGTTGTAAATAAAATTTATTTAAGTTGGAGTAAGAAGAACTAAAAAGTAACTACAGATTTAATTGTTTTTCACTTTCATTTGAATTTTCTCAACCAACTCTGAAAAACACAACATAAAATATAAAACGATGTTATTAACTATTGGTGACAAGGTAGCAAAAGATGGTTGAAAAAATTTCCTTTCACTATTTAATAATAAATAAAATAAATATTTAAATTACATATAAGAAAAGTAGCTTTTGGGGCCTTTAATTTTGTGAGGCCTAAAGCAGTCATTTTAGTGGCCTATGGGTCAAGCCGCCTCTGTTTTGGGAAAGGGGGGGGGGGATATAATGCATATAGAATAAGTAGAATTCCTTTAGTTGCACGTTGTATTCTAAAGAGTCCTTGTTTACATAACCTTGTACTCTAGGTAGAGTCCTTGTTGACTTGGTACATTATACTCTATATAACATTATATATAATAGACAAAGCTCTCACGTTAAGAGCATCTTGGGCAGAATACTATTTTTCACATGGTATCAGATAGTCATTATTAGCCAAACCTATTTCACAAAAAAATCTTCTCACTCAAATATGGTGACATCCACCGGGGAAACATCTTCAGCGCCTGTTTCTTCTCAAACAGATCCTATTATTCCTTCTAATTTATCTGCAACCTCAGCTACTGGATCTTCCATAATTCCTCCTCCTCTCTCAAACACTTCCACCATTCTCCCTTCTTCTATTTATTATTCAATGCCCACGGTGCATACCTATCTCCCTGGTCAATCTTCTTCTCTTAACACTTTACCTGGTTTGTTAGTTAGTAGTGTTGGTTTACCCTTTCAATTGCCATTTACTACATATTTGGACCCAACATCTCTCTCATAGTACAATCCAGTCGCTGCTCTTGCTGCACCCAACGTCACAAATCTGGTGACTCAATTTCAATCTCTCCTGCTCTCACATGAAGTTCTTGGGTTTTTTGTTGGCTCAATTCCTCCACCACATCCCTTTATCTATGATGCATTCGGAACTCAACAACCTAATCCTCTTTATATATCGTGGGTTAGAGTTGATCAAAGTGTTCATTCTTGGCTATTTGCGACGCTTTCTCGAGAAGTTCTCATGGATGTTCATTTACTGCCTACTTCACGTGACATATGGAATTCTCTACAACGTCGCTACATGGATGCAAGTCATGCAAAATTTTCTAAACTAAAGAGACAACTTACTACTACGCCCAAAAATGACTCTATGTCAAAAAAGAGGCCAAGCAGATTGTTGACTCTCTTGCGGTGATAAATTCTCCTATTTTTTCTCAAGATTTTATTGATCACGTGCTTCTTGGGTTGGTCAAGGAATATGACACTTTGGTTAGGATTATTACACATTTTCCTGGTTCATTGTCGCTTGAAGAACTCAGAACGAAGCTTCTACTACATGAACAACGGTTGAAGTGTTTCAAGGATATAGATACAATTGTCACTCATCAAGCATTTGCTGCTCAAAATGTGACCTCAAATCCCTAATGTATCGGGTATCCAATCTACTTCTCCAGGAGGTCGTGGCAGGGATCGTTCTTTCACCTCTCGAGGTCGAGGCCGTGGCGGTAGAGGTCGAGGCTCTTTTAGTCGGGGTCAACAACATCAGGCATCTTATGGCAACACTGTTACTCGTAGTGGTTTCCCTGGACAATCATCGTCAAGTATTGGTAGCGCTCCAACTGTTTCTTATATTTCACCATCTGTTAGTGCACCTTCATCGTCCATTTAGGTCCTCCACCTTCTCAAACTATTTGTCAAATTTCTGGAAATCCTGGTCATTCTGCTCTTCAGTGTAATAATTGTTTTAACCATGCATTTGTTGCTAACGACCATGCATTTGTTGCTAATGATATTCCCGAGTCTTTCACTGCTATGTTGGTTGGTGAAACAAATGATGCTAGCTGGTATTTAGACTCAGATGCTTCCACTCACATCACTCCATATGAAGGTAATTTTATGCATAATCTGTTTACAATGGATCTGATCATGTCTTGGTTGGGAATGGATCTTTACTTAAAATCTAAAATATTGTCTACGCTCAATTACCCACTCCATCTCGTCCCCTGCATTTGAAATCCATATTTCAGGTTCCCCATCTCCGCCATACTTTACTTTCTGTCAGAAGATTATATAAGGATAATAATTGTGCTGTTAATTTTGACTCATCTTCTGTTGTTGTTAAGGACAAAGCCTTGGGTCAAACTCTCCTTCAAGCTTCCAGTGATGGCGACATATATCCTCTATCTTCTTGGTCCAGGTCTTCTTCTCCTCAGGCTTATGTTGTTTTTCGCCAGTCTGGTGATACATGGCATCTCCTCTTGGGACACAGTGGTGCTCGTGTTTTAGCTACTCTTAGGAACAATAATGCTATTAGTTTGTCAAATTCATTTAGTGATGAATGTGTCTCTTGTCGTCTAGGAAAGTCTCATCATTTATCATTTAATCTAGTGGAACGTAATAGTTCATTTTCTTTGGATATTATTCACTCAGATGTTTGGAAATCACCCATTTTATCCAATTTTGGGCTTTCAATATTATATTATTTTTGTTGATGATTTTTCTCGATTTACATGGCTCTATCCAATGAAAAATAAATCAGAAGTTTTTACTCATTTTTGTGTTTTTCAAAAGCTGGTGGAAAATTTGTTTAACATTACAATAAAAAAATTTCAAAGTGATGGAGGAAACAAGGACATGCTTTCACATTTTACTAATTCTGGCATTTCTTTTCGTAAGTCATGTCCGAACACTACTCAACAAAATGAGGTTGTTGAACGAAACATCGATACATTATTGAAATGGTACGCACAATTATAATAGATGCTACTCCCCCGTTTCAATTTTGGGGTGATCCAGCCTTTTATGTTGTTTTTACCATTAACAGGTTACCTACGCCTATTTTACATGGCCTTTCTTCCTTTGAGAAAATTTTTCATAGACTTCCAGATTATAACTTTCTCCGAGGTTTTGGTTGTGAATGCTTTCTCAGTTTGTCTGCTCGAGTTTTTCATAAGCTTCCACCTCTTTGAGTTAGATGTGTATTCCTTGGATATGCATTTGATTATAAGGGATATCATTGTTTAGATCCAAAATCTGGTCATGTATATGTTAGTCGATATGTTATATTTCGTGAACTAGTTTTTTCATATTCTAAGCTGTCTAGTGCTCCTACTGTTATCTCCTCTTCATCCTCTAATTCTGATCCTTTTTTTGTCATGTAACCTCTAAATCATAGGATTCCACAGCCATAGCTTGAATCTTCTGTGTCTACCACTGTTCCATCTTTATATGATACTTCTCATGTATCTCAACCTTTATCCTCTAGAACTATACATTCCACAAGTTGTCAGATCTCTGCTGTATAGCCTATTTCACTCGTACCTAGCCTTAGTGAGTCATTACCTGTAGGTTCTTCACCATATTTGTCTACATCATTACCTATTACTAATTCCTCAACTTCGTCATCTACCTCTTCCCAGCATCCAATGCAAACTCGATCTAAGTCTTGTATTTCTAAGCCAAAGAAACAATTTTCTTTGAGTGCTAATATCCATGAACAAGAGCCTTCTTGCTTTTCTCAAGATGTGATCAATTCAAAGTGGCAACAAGCAATGTCAGATGAATTTAATGCCCTTTTGGAGAATAATACTTGGATCCTTGTTCCTTTTACCCCTAACATAAACTTAGTCGGTTGCAAATGGGTATATCGCATAAAATATAATTCAGATGGGTCTATTGAGCGATAAAAGGCTCGCCTTGTAGAACAAGGTTTTCATCAAAAGCTTGGCGTCGATTATTATGAGACATTTAGCCCTTTTTTCGTGCGACAACTATGAGAATTGTTCTCTCCCTTGATGTCTCTTTTTCTTGGCGAATTCGTCAGCTAGATGTTAAAAATGGATTTTTGCATGGGGTTCTTACTGAGGAGGTCTACATGAAGCAGCTTCCAGGTTTTATTCAGCCCGACTATCCTAATCATGTTTGCAAGCTAACCAAATCCATATATGGCTTGAAACAAGCTCCTCGGGCTTGGTTTCATTGCTTTAGTGTATTTCTTATTTCTCATGGTTTTGCTTGCAGTAAATCTGATAGTTTGATGTTTATTTATCGCTCTTCTTCTCATGTCCTTATTCTAGATATCATTCTCACATGTGGTCATAATGGTCTTTTTGATCAATTCATTTCTCGTCTATATAATCTATTTGCTATGAAGGACTTAGGCAATCTCCATTATTTTCTTGGTATTCAAGCAGTTCGTACATCTCACAAACTTCACCTGTCTCAGAAAAAGTACATTTCTGATTTGTTACTTAAATTTCATATGCACATGCAAACCATTTCGTACTCCCCTTGCTTCTCACACATCTATTTCTCTGATGGACGGTGAGTTACTTTCAGATTCTAGTGAATATAGGAGCACGATTGGTGCTATTCAATATTTGACTATGACTCATCCGGATATTTCTTATGCGGTAAATATTGTCTCTCAATTTATGCATGATCCCCGTACCACTCACATGCATTGTGTCTAGCGTATTCTTAGGTACTTGTAGGGTACTCTCACTTATGGACTGACTTTGCGTGCCTTGTCTCCGACTTCCATGGTTATTACCTACTCGGATGCTTATTTGGCTAGTTGTCCTGATAGTCGCCATTCTACTACAAGTTTTGCTGTGTTCCTAGGATCTAATCTTATCTCTTGGCGTGCAAAGAAGCAACCAACGATTTCAAAATCATCTACAGAGACGGAGTAACAACTATTGCATACAGTGTTGCTGAGACTTGTTAGATTCATCACATTCTTTGTGAGCTTGGTATCTTTATTCATGAACCAATTCGTGTATTTTGTGACAACATCAGTTCAACTTACATGACCCGTAATCCAGTTTTTCATGATCGCTTGAAACACATTGCTGTTGATTTTCATTTTGTGCGTCCTTGTTGACTACAGGTTTTGTTGTGTTCTAGAATACATTGTACTCTGTATAAAATTATATATAATAAACAAAGCTCTCATGTTGAGAGCATCTTGGGCAGAATACTATTCTTCACAGAGGGAACCAATATACTGTTGATAACAAAACTCTAATTCTTTGTTATATGCTAATTGGAGTCGGGGACCTAAGTGTACAACATGATAGTTTAGGGGATCAATTAGTCACTAGAGATAGAAGAGTTAGTTAAGAGGTTTAAGAGAATAGAAGTTGTTATAAGTTAGTTAACGGTGGTTGAGGAGTTGAGGAAGTTAGCTGAATATAATACCACCTTCATCTGTAATTGAGATTCTATTTCTTGTTTTACAGATTAATATCTATTTCTCTCTCTCTCTCTCTCAATATTTGATCTCCTCTCAATTGCGATACTATTCAGGAGTAGTTCCCTAATTCTACTCCTTAGGGTTGTAGTTTAGTTGTTCTTCGTTGAACACATTACATTCTTCCCATTATATGGTCTAAACTCTTAAAAGTTCACCATTTTTAGTTTGTGTATGAACAACATTGCCATTGTTATGTGATGCTGGCAAATAGTTCATCTTATGATTATCAAAAACTTGTGTTCTTAAAGTTCCAAAAGCTTTTATCCAAATGCATCGTCATTAATCCATCATTCAATGCGTGATATATTGCTCTGACCATTCGGGGCAGGGTTATTATACTAGTTTATGGTAAAGATCTCCTATACCTGGACGGTTGGACCTGGCTAAAAACGACGAGTCTTCTCTTTTCAGATTTAAACTCTATTAGAACCAGAACAATAGACTATGTTGAGAATTGGGGTTTTGATGATTAACAAGTGCGTCCAGTGAACGTGTGCTAAGAACCAGGTCCCCAAGGCAGCTGCTGAAGCTGAAGGTTCTTACATGGTTGTGACTTTTACACAAAAGTTACTATTAGTTCGATATTGCTGGAAATGACTCTTGATGCAATAAGGGTTGTCGCCCAAGAATATCTGCCCGCATAAGGGCTAGACAAGAGTCACAAGATTTGTGGAGTCCTGGGAACTTTAGGATTGCTATCAAACAAGAAGTTGACTGTGCATAGGACTCCTAAATATCTCGAAGTACTAGTAATTTAAATACTTTCCCTATGGACGGAAAAGACTATCTTTTTGCACATTAATTGAAAAACGACATACAACATTTCCACACTCAAATTGATCATTAGTGTGTACTGAAAGTCAATGTTCTTCTTGAGTCTGTTAGCTCTTGTGCATGAGGAAATTGAGTTGTAATCAAGATGTAACAAAACTTGTTAGTTGGAGTAGTTGTTGAGTGTGCAAGTTAGAGTAACTTGTAATCCATTAAAGTAGTTGAAGTAGGAGAAGTGTGAGGGTGTTGGTTTACAGGTCTTGTAATCAGTATATTTTGCTCATTTGTTCTAGTGAAGTTGAAGTTAAAATCGTACGTGGTAGGTCGTGATTTTGTACTTTTGAGTCAGGTGATTTTCCACGTAAAAATTAATGTTCTTGTTTTTTACTGCTTATTTTATTTACGAGTAAGGAGTAAGGCAAAGAATCAAGTTCTTTAGTAATTTAGGAAGGCACTCAATTTAACAGATTGATAGACTGGTAAGGTTAGAGCCCTCTATTATCGCTTGGAGAAGATTGATTGCTCCGACCGTTCCTTCCTTGAACTAAAAGAACAATGATTCTTAATAGAGTTTAATTTGTATACACTGACAATATAATATTTTTTTTCTTACTTTCGAGTCACCTAAATATAACTTAATGTTAAAATACACTTCTTCACACTATCAATGTATAATAGTGTTGAGGTGTCCTCAACTCCAAATGAACCTATGCAGTTGTGTTTGCGCAAATGAGCAGAAGCCGACTCAGTAAATTTTTAGTCAAAACATTTGGAGTCCTCCTTTAAATGTTGTAGCACTTGTGGGGTCCTTTTAATTAACGTAATCTAATCGAGAATATCTTATCAGATAACTCCATGTTGGTTATTTTACTAGTAGTAGTTTCAAGCGAAAGTGCAGGAATATTTTCTTACTTTACAGCTTAAATAGCTGAAATGATAGATCTTGACAATTGCTTGATTCTTATAAAGAGGGGAGACAGTCAAATCTACTCATTTCTTGAATGATCGAAAAGGAATTGTATATTCCACATTGTTTTAATAATTAAATGGTCATTAATTCAAGCGAATGTGATACTCTCATTTTCTTTTAAGCAAGAGCCTTTGGAGTGTAATGATTCAAGCGAATATAACAACCCTTATACTCTTATAAACAAAAAGTCTTGGAAATGTACACAAGTGGAATTGGGTGTTCTTTAAATTTTTAAAAACTTTTCAAGCTTGAGTATACTATTAAAACCTATAGCAGCCTAACAATTAAGAACCCGAGATCGATTCCCCCCTCAATGTATTCTGGGTTGAGTCTGTCGCACAGGGTTTGCCTAGTGTGGTGTATATCCCTGTATGGTTTGCAGGCTATTACACAGAGGGGGTTTTACCCAGTGCGCACAAAGTGTTCACCCGAAGGGAAGCTGTGGCAGATGTTGTAGCGGCTGCGGGTTTCCCCTCTTACCAAAAAAAAGACTAACAATTAAGTTCTTGTAAAGAATGATCTACTCAGAAAAGCTTAACTTCTTAAAATTGAAGAGTTTGAATAAATTGCAAGCAAATCAGATAACATAGATTAATATGTTATTAAAACAAACTCTATAACCTACTAATTTTAGGACATCAGTCTCCTGTTTGTACCTCAGATGACATAGCCTTTTGAAACAGTCCTGACAAAGCAATGTTGCTGATTGCTGACTATAAGAGAATTCAACAAAAAGATTTTGCCTTACCAATACATTGTTCTCTCATACTTCCACTCACCTACATTTTGATTATTTGCTTTGCCTAAAAGTAGTGAGAAAATCTATACAGTTTCTCAACTTTAATCAACTTCCTCAATTTTAGGCTCTTCACTACTATTTCCACATCCTGTTTTTCCATAACCAGTTCCAGTGTCACCACTTTCCCTATTGGAACATCTCCACCTGCTCCACCTTGATACATTTTTGCAACAACTGGATTGCACAAGTTCTCCAACTCCTTCAATTTGTCTCCAAGTTCATCTACTTCAGCCAGTTGGTTCCTGTCTAACTATTCAATTGTCTCATCAAGAGCCTTCTCAATCTTCTGTTTGTCTGATGGATCCAATTTCCCAGACATTTTCTCATCCTTAACAGTATTCCTCATGTTATAGGAATAGTTTTCAAACGCTTTCTTTGCTTCCACTTTCTTCTCCATTGTCTCATCCTCTACTTTGTACCTATCAGCTTCTTGAACCATTCTCTCAATCTCTTCCTTACTTAGCCTTCCCTTGTAATTGTAATTGTAATTGTAATTGTAATCTTATTCTTGACACCAGCAGTCTTGTCCTCAGCTGACACGTTCAGAATACCATTGGCATCAATGTCGAAACAAACATTGATCTGTGGCACTCCTCTTGTTGCTGGTTGAAAATATTTGTTCTTTTTTGGCAGGGATAGTAGTGTTTCTTGAAATCAAGACTGTCATCACACCACCAGCAGTCTCAATACCAAGACTAAGAGGTGTAATATTGATGTTTAGCTTAAAGTGTATAGATTTCTATTTATATCGCCTCATATTTTACTTTTGTTTCGTGAATTTTAGATGTTAAATATGATGATTTATATTAATTTGAAGTGTTTTTATGTTTAGGAATGATTCGGGATCAATTGGGGGCGAAACGCGCGAAATTAGAGCAAAACGGACGAAACCGGGAAATCGGCGATTTTGGGTGCCACAGGTAGCGCCCAGCCCCACATGTGGCGCTGTGGGCAGTAGCTAAATATGGGGCAGCGCCATAGTGGGAGCCCGACGCTAGCCAGGGCGCCGATGACGAGTTTTTTGTCCTATTTTGTCCGAGACACGGTTATTTCGGCCCTAACCCTACCCAACACGTATAAAATCAAGTCTAAACTTATTTTTGAGGGGGGGGGGGGC
>ML404422.1:61995-103338 GCA_005239525.1 Nicotiana knightiana | reverse complement strand
ATATATATATATATATATATATATATATCATGAAGTAAATCTATAGTTTTTAGACCAAATAGGAAATTAGTGAGAAAGATGAGGTTTGGTTTTAGAATTAATTGAGTGAGCAAAATAACATTTTTCAAATAAAATTCAACTTCGAATAACATTGCATTTAATATAGAATTTATTAGTTTAAAACATAATAATAATCCCTTTGTAAGTAAAACAAAACCTCAGACAGATTGAGAAGATTAAGTTGAGAAAACAGTTGAAGTAAAATGTGACAACTAGTAGAAATGGTAAGTATAGAAATAATCGGTGGGCTCTAACTTAAAGTCACACTAGATAACATGATGTTAGTTATTTTATTTTTAAAGAAATACTATCATATTAACGACTCGGCAGGGTAGGAGGTAATGACTCAACATAATAAATTCACTTTGAAAATCGATAATTTGCATACATAAATACATAGCTTAAGGGGCGTATCAATATCTAGCTATAACCAATCCTTAAGTGAGATGTAAAACTACCGAATATCTTACACAGTCAGAGAGGAATACATAAACACATATATTGATGCGGCACGCATCTCGACCCCACAAATCCTCCCTTATTCCTCTGTAATGATTATAATAAAGTAAATTATNTATATATATATATATATATATATATATATATATATATATATATATGTTGCGCCGATCCCAGCAATCCTCCCTTGTTCCTCCGTAACAATTATAATAAAAGTAAATAATAATTATATGTTGCGGCGTGCAACCCGATCCCACCATATGTCATTATCAATCATAATAATTCACCCTTATTACTCCATATCAATCCACCCTTATTCTCCTGTTGCAGCGTGCAACCCGATCCTACTGAATAATCATATTCACCCTTATTCCTCCTCATCAATCGTCCCTTATTCATCATGTTGCGGCTGCAACCCGATCCCATCATATAATAATATAAATCATATCAACCACAATCCAACAACTCAATTAAAAGAAATTCTACAACGATGGGTATGAGTACACGACAACAAGGGAACCCCGTAACAATCAAAGGAATACAACAACCTTCACAAGGAAACAAGACATGTAAGGCACGTGATAACTACACATGTATTCACAACAACTTGGACTCGTAACAGATAAGCACGTAATCATAGAATAACTCAACAGTTAAGAGGTAACAAGATAATAATGAAGGGAATGATAACAACCAAGGCATATAGAGGCCAAATAACAAATAGGAAGCAAATAAGGACTGACAAAATCATATAGAGCATGTGAGAGTAATCTAACAAAGAGACACCACATTTTATGACAAATTATTCAAAGCATGGAAAGAGATTAGGCAATCTAACCGGTCAATACCACATATAAACTGTGTACCACTCGTCACCTTGCGTACACGGCTTTCACATATCAAAATAGCACAATTGACTCAATTCTTAAGGGGTGGTTTCCCCCATACAAAGTTAGATAAGATACTTACCTCAATTCGGCCAATTCAAAACACAATTTAGCTTTTCCTTCACCAATTCACCAACGCTCGGCTCAATCTAACCAAAAAAGACTTAAATACATCAAACAATACAAGAGAAAATAATTTCACTTAACAAAGCTACGATACTTATGCAATTTGCAAAAAGTCAACTCCCCGGGCCCGCACCTCGGAACCCGATAAAATTTACAAAACCCAAACACCCATTCCGATACGAGTTCAAAAATAACAAAATTATCAATTTCTGATACCAATTTATCCTTCAAATCATGATTTTTACATTTTGAGATTTCATAAACTTTTCCCAAATAACGATTTGCTTGAAAAATCCACGAAGAATCGCCCAAAACTGAGCTCTAGAACTCCAAAAATGGTAAAAATGGAAAACCCTCGGAATGGAGTAGTATTTATTCTGCCCAGATGCTAAAGCATCGCGAACGCAGGAGTCTACTCACGTTCGTGAAGAAGAAAAGATGAAGGCTCCCCTGATGTGTTTCGTGAACGCGACAGCACGCCCGCGAATGCAAAGAAGAAAAGTTTGATGGCCCAATGATTGCTCTTCGCGAACGCGTGAAGTAGTACGCGAACGCGAAGAGTGGAATGGCATAACTACGCAAACGCGTGAGAAGAACGCGAACGCAAACGCGATGAGGGAAAAGACAGACCTTCGTGAACGCGAGATATTGAACGCGAACGCGAAGAAGGATTTTAAGGTGGTCAGCAGTTACACTTCACGAACGCGGGAAACACTTCGCGATCGCGAAGAAGGAAACCAGAAGGCCGAAACAGCAGTTCAAAAATAGAAGGAAATGGCCCGTAGCCTATCCGAAACACACCCGAGGCCCCCGGGACCCCGTATAAGCACACAAACAAATTCTATAACCTCACCCGGACTCGTTCGGGGTCTCAAATCACATCAAACAACGCCGAAAATACAAATCGCATCATGAATCGAATTATGAACTTCTAAATCTTCCAACTTCGAAAGCTCGTGCCGAAACCAATCAAACAAACCCGGAATGATGCCAAAATTTGCAGACAAGTTCCAAAAGACATAACAAAGTTGAACCAACTCTCGGAATCGCATTCCGACCCCGATATCACAAAAGTCAAATTCCGGTCAAATTTCACCGCTTAAGCTTGCATAAACTAGAATCCTTCTTCCAATTCGATTCCGAATCATCCGGTAACTGAATCCAACCATGCACGCAGGTTTATATACACAATGTGAAGCTGCTCAAGGCCATATGCCGCCGAACGAAGCTTAAATTTTTAAAATGACCGTTCGGATCGTTACACTATCCTCGTGATCAATAGGCCTCTTATCCTCCCTGGACCTACCTCGATCCCTACCGGTCATCTGCATAATTAACAAGGTAGGTTTACAATTCTCATCAATGGAAGAATATACAAATAAAAATCTGAACCCAACTTAATAAATTTCGACGACCAAGAAACAAAATACTCGGGTAAATTTCATTTAAGTTAAGCTTTGTAATACAAGAATTACTCTTTTATTAACAAAAATATTAGCGTGGCCGAAAGATGTCATTTTTTGCCAGAAAAATGACGTAGCTATCCTAATTTACCTAATAAAAAATCATATAATCAAACCCATTTTAACACACATCATATAATCTGCTACTTTGAATTAACAACTTGGTCATTGCAGTTAGCTCTGTGATCATGAGTATAAATTTATTATAATATACAAGAGCTTATGACTTTGCATTCTGAAATTGACTACTCAACCTAATTTGGTCAAATTTATTTACTTATTCAAAAGGTATAACATAAATTAGTGTACAGTGTAGTAACTTTTTTTGGGATTCATTGTGGTATTAAAAAGGACGAGAGCTACGACTTTGTTTTCTTTTGTACCAACTCCATGCAAGTGCAAGAGCAAAATTAAATATGATGCTCATATTGAACTTAACAAACTAAATGTAAAAACTACTTCCCATATTTGAATTTAATGTCAAAATCACTCAGTGGCATACAAATATTAATAAAATAAACATTATTGCTCATATTTGAATTTGCTGTCCAAATGCTGCTCACTAAGCAATACTATCCCAAAATGGGTTAAAATATTTAATCCATTTTATTAAATTAATAGGATTAGGATCGCAATTTTAGTTTTTCAATAAAAATGACGTCTTCTGGCCATTTTTTATTTCTATTAACTACGCTATAGAAAGATGATTTTTAAGTTACAGGAGAAAGAAAAATAATTTTTATATTAAAGATAAACTTGAATGACCAACGATAAAATTTATCCCAAAAAACTCATGTTTCAAAAAAAAAAATCAATGCCACCCATAATCATCGCATAAGAAAAAAAAATACTTTATATAAAATATTTCTTTTTAATGATTTATCAAAAGTGTGCGAGTCTTACTCAAATGGCCACTTAAACATCTCAGGTTAACTACTTAAACATCTCAAGTTAACTAGTAAAGTCATGTTTCTTTTATTTATAATAGAAAAATCACTTAAATATACTTATAACACTCAGAAGATCATTCAATCACATTTTTCAAACTTTTGATGGCCAAATACTTATTTACCCTTTAAATTATTAATATTTATCATTTTATATTTTTAATTAATTATTTAGTTAAAAAGTATAAAATGACAAATATTGTTCATGGATGACAAATTATTTCATGCTTGGGTCCTTTTGTACTTGTTTGCCAGCTTCATTGCCCAAACGGTAACCGAGGAGTCCTCCTCTCAACCTAACTTTATTCTACCAACTGATAAGTTAATGTCACGGCCCAATTTAACCGTCCGAAAGGAACATAATCTTTATGACTAGGTAAGTCTAATATTACGGAAAAAAAACTTAAAGAAATCCAAATGATGAAGGATAAAAACAACATATTATAAATAATGAAAATAGTGTCGCTCGGCATATACAAAATAATCTCCCAAGACCCGGAATGTCGCTAAATCACAAGGATAAAGAAGTCTCTAGGCGAGGGAGTAGAAGGGGACTCCGAGGATCTGCGAACGTAAGCAAAAGTACCTTGAAGTCTCCTGGAATCAGCAACACGCACTAACCTCGAGGCTGATAGCTCGTACCTGGATCTACACACGAAAACATGTGCAGAAAAAGGCATGAGTACACCACAATGGTACCCAGTAAGTGCCAAGCCTAACCTCGATCGAGTAGTGACGAGGTCAGGTCAAGGCCCTACCGGAGTAAATATTTATATACATATAAATTTACTGTAAAACAATTAAAGAAATACGAAATTTACAGTTATGAGAGCCCTCGGCTCAGAACAAGGTAAACACAATAGGGAATCTCCCGGGATACCGTCCCATAGTTCTGAATGATTATGCAGTACAGGGGGATCTCCCGAAATACGTCTGTAGTCCCAAAAGTAAATATGCAGTGTTGGGGAATCTCCCGGAATACGTCCGTAGTCCCAAAATAAATATGCAAGGCAGGGGGATCTCCCGGAATACGTCTGTAGTCCCAAAGTAAATATGTAGTGCTCGGGGATCTCCCGGAATACGTTGTCCCAAAGTAAATATGCAGCAAAAGATAAAATGACAGGTATGTCATTGAGTTATATAGTTTAGACTAAATACAGATAAAGGGAAATAGGGATCGAACTAAGCATGTCACACAGAGTGTCAAATAGGCAATTAAAACACGTAAGCATGCTTCCCTAATATAACTAAGCAATCACACGCAATAGTGCAGTTTAATAAGGGAAAAACATTTTATGGCTTAGAAAGGAAAAACGGGATTTTTGCAATAATAGCATGTGTACGTACTCGTCACCTCACGTACACGGCGCCCACACATCAATTAATATCAAACATCCTAAGGGAAGTCCCCAACATAAGGTTAGGCAAGTCACTTACCTCGAACCACCCAAATCAACTCAATATCACACTCTTGCCACGAGTATCCAACTCCGAATGACCCAAATCTAATCAAATAAATTGCATAATATAAATAATACTACAAGTAACTGCTTTAGTAAATGAATTCGAAGCTAAGGAATGAAAATAGGAAAAACGCCCAAAAAGCATCCCCGAACCCACGTCTCGAAATCGGATAAAAAATCACAAATTATGAACATCCATTCACTCACAAGTCTAACCATACCAAATTTACTCAAATCCGAAACCAAAATCTCGATCAAAACCCCAAAAATTCGACCTAGGAACTTTTCTCAAATTTTTCCCAATTTTCACCCCAAATTCCGAAATTAGATGATAAAATTAAGCATAGGTTAGCGAGAATTAATCAAAAATAGGTAAGAATCACATACCCCAAACACCCACGCGAAAATCCCTCCAAAGATTGCCTAATTCCGAGCTCTCAAGTCCAAATGGTGAAAAATGACATAACCGTCGATTTTGAACACTTTAAATCTGCCCAGGTGCGTTCTTCATCACGAACGCGGAATACCCCCGCGAACGCGAAGACTAACTTACTCTAGCCCAGAACTTCTTCATCGCGAACACGATGCCCTCGACGCAAACGTGAAGGCCTAACATCACAACCCTATGCAAATGCGGGACCAACGTTGCGAACACGTAGGCATAAGGGTCCGGGGACCCAGCTAAACATTCCCTCTACGCGAACGCGGGACTTGCATCGCTAACGCGTAGTTTATACTTCTCAGTGCTTTGCGAATGCAGGGCCTTCTTTGCGAACGCGAAGTACAAAATCTTACATGCCGCAAAGTCATCTTTGGGAACGCGAGTATCCTCTCACGAACGCGATGAAGGAAATGTCTTCAACACACCAGTAGAAAATCTGCTAACTCCCAAGGTCCAAAAATTATCCGTTAAGCACCCGAAACTCACCCGAGGCCCCCGGGACCTCAATCAAACATACCAACCATTCGTAAAACATTATTCAAACTTAGTCGAGCCTTCAAACCACATCGAATAACATCAAAAACATGAATTGAGCACGGATTCCATTCCTACAAACTTACAACCACTTTTGAAATTCCATTCCGAGCTCAATATCAAAATTTCCACTGCCGGTTGAAATCGCCAAAAATCCAACTTTCGCCAATTCAAGCCTAAATCCACTACAGACCTTCAAAACACATTCCGGACGTGCTCCTAACCCGAAAATCACTTAACGGAGCTAACGGAGTCGGTGGAATTTCATTCCAGATCCTTCTTCACACAGTTCTGACTATGGTCCAAATTCTAAGCTTTAAACTCACAACCAGGGACTAAGTGTCCCAAAACTCTCCGGATTCCAGAACCAATCACTCCGGAAAATCCCAAAAGCAATAACAAATGTGGGGAAAGCAATTATTAGGGGATCGGGGCTCTAACTCTCAAAACGACCAGCCGGGTCGTTACATTCTCCCCCTCTTAAAACAATCATTCGTCCTCTAAGAATAAAGACATACCTAAAGCTGCAAAAAGATGAGGTTAACGGCAGCGCATATCTTGCTCGATCTCCCAAGTCGCCTCCTCGATCGGCTAATCCCTCCACTGACCTTCACTGAAGCAATATTCTTTGACCTGAGCCTCCTGATTTGCCTGTCCAAAATGGCTACTGGCTCCTCAACATAAGATAGATCCTTGTCCAACTGGACTGAGCTGAAATCCAATACATGAGTCGGATCACAGTGATACTTCAGGAGCATAGATACGTGAAATATCGGATGAACTCCTGCTAGGCTGGGAGGTAAGGCAAGCTCATAAGAAACCTCCCTAACACACTGCAATATTTCAAAAGGACCAACGAACCTCGGGCTCAGCTTGCCCTTCTTTCCGAATCTCATGACATCCTTCATAGGCGATACCCAAAGCAAGACCCGCTCTCCATCCATAAATTCCAAATCACGAACCTTTCAGTCTGCATAACTCTTATGTATGGACTGGGCTGTGCAAAGTCTATCTTGAATCACCTTCAAATCCAGGGCATCCTGGACCAAATTTGTACCCAACAATCGGGCCTCACCCGGCTCAAACCATCCGACTGGGGACCGGCACCGCCTACCATACAAAGCCTCATATGGTACCATCTGAATGTTGGACTGGTAATTGTTGTTGTAAGCAAACTCTACAAGTGGAAATTATTGGTCCCATGACCCTCCGAACTCTATCACACAGGCACAGAGCATATTCTCAAGAATCTGAATCGTGCGCTCAAACTGCCCATCTGTCTGAGGGTGAAAGGTTGTGCTCAGCTCCACCCTAGTACCCAACTTTTGATGTACGACTCTCCAGAACTGTGATATGAACTGTGTACCGCGAGCTGTGGGCCTCCTCAAGAATTAAATTCGAAGCCCATCTACATTGGGAACACAGATCTGTCCCTGCATCCTCATCACGTCGTCATCACCGATAGTCACATATCTGGCATCACCTCGCCGGAACTTGTCCTGAAGAACTAGAAGGTGGGGATCATCATACTGGCGCCCTTTGATATGGTCATAAAGAGAAGATCGAGTAACCACACAAGCTAATACCCGGCTGGGCTCTAAAATTTCCAATCTCATTAATTGACTGGCTAAGGCCTGGACATCCAAGGCTAAGGGCCTCTCATCTACCGGAATATATGCCAAACTCTCTGCCCGGTGACTCAAGGCGTCGACCACTACATTGGCCTTCCCCAGGTGGTAAAATATAGTGATATCATAGTTTTTAAGTAGCTCCAACCACCTCTGATGCAAATTAAGGTCCTTCTGCCTGAACAACTGCTGCAAACTCCGGTGATCAGTGTAGATCTCATAAGGAACACCGTACAAATAATGACTCCAGATCTTCAGGGCGTGAATAATAGCTGCTAACTCGAGATCATGGACTGGATAATTCTTCTCATGCACCTTCAACTGTCTAGACGCGTAGGAAATCACCCCTACCGTCATGCATCAATACTGCTCCAAGGCCAACCCTCGAGGCATCACAATAGACAGTGTAAGACCCCGAACCTGTAGGCAATACTAATATTGGGGTTTTAGTCAAAGCTGTCTTGAGATTCTGAAAGCTCCCCTTACACTCATTGGTCCACCTGAACGGAGCACCCTTCTGGGTCAGTCTGATCATAGGTGCTGCAATAGATGAAAACCCCTCAACAAAGCGACGGTAGTACCCCACCAAACCAAGGAAACTGCAGACGATCTAGGCTAACTCTGCACGGCCTCCACCTTCTTCGGGTATACCTTGATCCCATCACAAGACACTACGTGACCCAAGAATGCCACTAAATCAAGCTAGAATTCATAGTTAGAAAATTTTGCATACAATCTCTTCTCCCTCAAAGTCTGAACAACTATCCTCAGGTGCTGCTCACGATCTTCCCGAGATCGAGAATATACCAGGATTCCGTCAATGAACACAATGACGAAGGAATCAATATAAGGTCGGAACACATTATGCATCAAATGCATAAAGGCTGCTGGGGCATTGGTCAGCCCAAATGACATGACAAGAAACTCATAATGACCATATTTGGTCCTGAAGGCAGTCTTCGCGACTCCCGAACTTCAATTGATGATAGAAAGAACGCAAGTCAATCTTGGAAAACACCCTGGCACCCTGTAACTGATCAAAAAAATCATCGATGTGAGGCAAAGGATACATGTTCTTCATTGTAACCTTGTTCAACTGCCGATAATCAATACACATACGCATAGAACCATCATTTTTCTTCACAAATAAGACTGGAGCACCCTAAGATGATACACTAGGCTTGATGAAACCCTTATCAAGAAACTCCTGCAACTGCTCCTTCAAATCCTTCAACTCAGGAAGAGCCATACGGTAAGGAGGAATAGATACGGGCTGAGTGCCCGACAACAAATCAATGCTAAAATCAATATCTCTATCAGGCAGCATGCCCGGAAGGTCAACTGGAAACACATCAGGGAAGTCCCTCACTACTGGAATTGACTCAACTGTAGGGGTGTCAATACTGACATCTCTCACATAGGCCAAATACGCATCACAGCCCTTCTCAACCATTTGTTGAGCCTTAAGAAATGGAATGACCCTGCGGGGAGTATACTCTAAGGTACCTCTTCACTCTAATATTGGTAGGCCTGGCATAGCCAGTGTCAAAGTCTAGCGTGACAATTAAGAATAGCATAATGAGGCAACAACCAATCCATGCCAAGATAACATCAAAATATACCATACTGAGTAATAACAAATCAGCTCTGGTCTCAAAACCACTAAGAGAAATCAAACACGACTGATATACGTGGTCCACAACAAGAGAATCTCCCACATGAGTAGATACATAAACAAGGGAACTCAAAGAATCCTGAGATATCCCCAAATACGGAGCAAAATAAGAAGACACATATGAATACATAGAGTCTGGGTCAAATAATACTGATGCATCCCTATGCAAACAAGGACAATACTTATGATGACTGAATATGAAGTGACAGCCTCTGAACGGGCTGGAAGGGCATAGTACCTGGCCTGGCCTCCCCCTGTAGGGAGACCTCGACCTCCCCGACCTCCACCTCGAGCTTCCTAAGAAGGTGGAGTGGCAGCCTGGGCTGGAAGAATGGTCGGAGGACTCGGTGGAGCACGTGAAGGCTAATAAGTCTATGGAGGTGCACCCTTCCTGGCTCTGGGAAAATCTCTAACCATGTGACAAGTGTCACCACACTCAAAACAACCCCTTGGAGGACGCAACAGCTGAGACTGACTCGGACCTAGCCTGCTGGAGTGGCCGGTAATAGCACCTCGAGCAGGAGGCAGACTGGATACTGGCGGTGCATAATAGGGCTCCTGAGCTCTGGGAGGAGCTGGAACACCGCTGGTTGCTGGAAGACCATAATGAAAAGGGCGACTTACAAAACCCCTACCATAGTGTGCTACTGGTGCACGAGCTCCTGAATAATTACCAGTCTCTTGAGACCTCTTGGCCTCTCTCTCCTCTCTGTTCTGGGCAAACATGCCCTCCACTCTCCTGGCAATACTCACTACCTACTGATAAGTAATATCCATCTCCGACTCCCTGGCCATATTGGTCCGAATACTAGGTTGGAGACCCTCAATGAAGCGACGAACCCTCTCTCTGACTGTATCAACAAAAGTCGGTACATGCCGAGATAGCTCACTAAAACGGACTGCATACTCCGACACAGTCATAGAACCTTGGCGCAATTGATCAAACTCTGTGTGCCAAGCATCCCTGAGGCTCTGAGGAAAATACTCGCGCAAGAATATCTATGAAAATTGAGTCCAAGTGAGAGAGGCTGCCTCATCCGGATTACTCAACTCATAGACACGCCACCACTGATATGCTGCTCCCCTCAGCTGGAAAGCAGTGAAAGAAACCCCACTCCTCTCCATAATGCCCATAATGCGGAGAATACGATGACACTCCTCAAGAAAACCCATAGCTTCATCTGAAGCTAGTCCGCTGAAAATAGGTGGGTAGTACTTCTTGTACCTCTCAAGTCTGAGTTTCTCTGCCTCAGAAGCAGCTACCCTGGTCTCATGCTAAACCGAATCCACCAGGGGTGTAGGAATAAACTCTGGGGAATGATCAACCTGGACCCTCTGCTCAGGAGTGAGGGTTTCGGGAGTCTGTGCCCCTCCCCCGACCTGAGATGTAGCGGAAGCTATCAAAAGTAGTCCAGCCTGAGCTAGAGTGCTGAACATGCTCATGAACTGAGCTAAGGTCTCCTGGAGGGCTGGAGTAGCAATAGGAATCTCCGGTGTCGGCCCTCCAGCTGGAGCTGCTGGGGGCTCCTCTATCACATCTCTCGCAGGTGCTCGGGCTGCAACGCATGGTTGTCCTCTACCCCGATCCCGGCCTCTGGCGGCTCTGACATGGGGCTCGGGTGCCTGATCGTCGGTCCTCCCGGTGTGGGTCCTCACCATCTCTGAGAAAGAATAGAGTAGAATTTTAGAATTTTGATGTCAATAACTCGCACGACAAGGAAATCAAAGAAGTATGATTGTTCTTAACAGTTACATAGCCTCCCGAAGATAACTACGGACGTCTCCGCACCGATCTGCGAGACTCTAATAAACCGGCTTGTGACTCACGACTCCTATGAACCTAGAGATATGATACCAATTTGTCATGACTCAATTTAACCCTATGAAAGGTGTCATGACGGCACCTAGTCTTTATGACTAGGTAAGTCTAATATTACGGAAAACCTTAAAGAAATCCAAATGATAAAGGATAAAAATAGCATATTATAAATAACTAAAATAGTATCGTTCGGCATATATAAATGATCTCCAAAGACCCAGAATGTCACTAAATCACAAGCTTCTATAATCTATGTAGCTCTATATAAATAAAGAAGTCTCTATGAGAGGGGAGTAGAAGGGGACTCCGAGGATCTACGGACGCAAGCAGAAGTACCTTGAAGTCTCCTGGAATCAGCAACACGCACTAACCCCGAGGCTGATATCTCGTACCTGGATCTGCACACCTAAACATGTGCAAAAAAAAGGCATGAGTACACCACAATGGTACCCAGTAAGTGTCAAGCCTAACCTCGGTCGAGTAGTGATGAGGTCAGGTCAAGGACCTACCGGAGTAAATATAATAAATTAAACAGTAAGATATATACATATAAATTTACAGTAAAACAATTAAATAAATTCACAAATTTAAAGTTATGGGAGCCCTCGGCTCAGAACAAGGTAAACACAATAGGGGATCTCCCGGGATATCGTCTCGTAGTGCCGAATGATTATGCAGTACGGGGGGATCTCCCGGAATACATCTATAGTCCCAAAAGTAAATATGCAGTGCTGGGAGATCTGCCGGAATATGTCTGTAGTCCCAAAATAAATATGCAACGCAGGGGGATCTCCCGGAATACATCTGTAGTCCCAAAGTAAATATGCAGCGCAAGATAAAATGACAGGTATGGCATCGAGTTATAAAGTTTAAACTTAACACAGATAAGGGTAAATAGGGATCGAACTAAGCATGTTGCACAGAGTGTCAAATAGGCAGTTAAAACATGTAATCATGCTTCCCTAATCTAAACTAAGCAATTAAACATAATAGTGTAGTTTAATAAGGGAAAAACAGTTTATGACTTTGAAAGGAAGAATGATTTTTGCAATAATATCCCATGTACGTACTCGTCACCTCACGTTAACGGCGCCCACACATAAATTAATATCAAACATCCTACGGGGAAGTACCAACACAAATTTAGGCAAGCCACTTATCTCGAACCGCTTAGATCAACTCAATATCACGCTCTTGTCACGAGTATCCAACTCTGAATGGCCCAAATCTAATAAAATCAAGTGCATAATGTAAATAATACTACAAGTAACTACTTTTGCAAATGAATTCGAAACTAAGGAATGAAAATAGGAAAAACGCCCAAAAAGCCTTCCCAGGCCCACGTCTCGGAATCGGGTAAAAAATCACAAATTATGAACACCCATTCACTCACGAGTCTAATCATACCAAATTTACTCAAATTCGATACAAAAATCTCGATCCAAACCCCAAAATTCGGCCTTGGAACTTTTCTCAAATTTTCCTCAATTTTCACCCCAAATCCGAAGATAGATGATAAAATTAAGCATAGATTAGTGAGAATTAATCAAAACTAGGTAAGAATCTCTTACCCCAAACACCCACGCGAAAATCCCTCCAAATATCACCTAATTCCGAGCTCTCAAGTCCAAATGGGTGAAAAATCACATAACCCTCAATTTGGAACACTTTAAATCCGCCCAGGTGCGTTCTTCATCGCGATCACGGAATACCCCTCGCGTTCACGAAAAGTAACTTACTCTAGCCAGAATTTCTTCATCGTGAACGCGATGCCCTCAATGCGAACGCAAAGTCCTAACATCAAAACCCTATACGAGCGCGGGACTAACATCGCAAACGCGTAGGCATAAGGGCCTGGGGCCCCAGCTAAACATTCCTTTTACGCGAACGCGGGACTTGCATCGCGAACGAGTAGTTTAACCTTCTCAGTGCTTTGCGAATGCGGGACCTTCTTCGCTAATGCATAGTACAAAATCTTACCTCCCGCAAAGTTCTCTTCACGACCGCGAGTATCCTCTCGCGAACGCGATGAAGGAAATATCCGCAACACACCAGCAGAAAATCTGCCAACTCCTAAGGTCCAAAAATGATCCGTTAAGAACCCGAAACTCACCCGAGGCCCCCGGGACCTCAACCAAACATACCAACCATTCCTAAAACATCATTCAAACTTAGTCGAACCTTCAAATCACATTGAATAACATCAAAAACATGAATTGGGCACGGATTCAATCCTAAGAACTTAGAATTATCCAAATTCTACAAACGACGCCGAACCACATCAAATCTAGTCCGAATGACCTCTAATTTTACACGCAGGTCAAAAATGACACTACGAACCTACAATATCTTTTGTAATTCCATTCTGAGCTCAATATCAAATTTTTCACTACCGGCCGAAATCGCCGAAAATCCAACTTTCGCCACTTCAGGCCTAAATCCACTACAGACCTCCAAAACACATTCCGGACGTGATCCTATTCCCAAAATCACTCAACGGAGCTAATGGAGTCAACGGAATTCCATTCCGAATTTGTCTTCATACAGTTTGGAATACGGTCTAAATTCTAAGGCTTAAACTCACAACTAGGGACTAAGTGTCTCAAAACTCTCTGAATTCCATAATTAATCACACCGGAAAATCCCAAAAGAAAAAATAAATGTGAAAAAATCAGTTATTAGAGGATCGGGGCTCTCACTCTCAAAATAACCGGCCGGATCGTTACAGTTGATAGAAAGTAATTTTTTGTATAAGGATGAGTTATTCATCCTACATGTATCCAGAAAGAGGTTTGGACAAAGAACCAACCTTTTGTTTTTGCTGAATGAATTGAACAGGTTGGGGTCAGCCTACCCCCTACCCTTTTTAAAAAAATTAATTATTTTTCTTTTGAATCTATATTATGGACTTACTATGGAACAAATAAATCTTGTATTTATATGCTTGAAAATTATTTTTTATTTTTTTCCATTTTATGAATAAGATTTTGTTTGTACTATAGGCAATTCCATAAATAGATAACCAAAGAAGAATTATAACATTTAAGAAGAAGAAAACTGATAATTTATAGGGTAAATTAGGTATTTGACCAGCAAAAGTTTGAGAAATCCTGTTAAATGAACTTTTGAGTGCTATAAATAAAATAAACATAACTTTACTTGGTAATTTTGAACAGTTAAGTAACCATTTGATTAATGCACTCAAAACTCATCATGTTGTAGCATGATCTTACTATAAAAACATAAAATAGAAATAGGTATCGTTTTTAGAAACATTTTATTAATGCACTCAAAACTCATATGTTGTAGCATGATCTTTCTATAAATACACAGAATAGAAATAGCTCTCGTTTTTAGAAACATTTTCAAGACATGTGTTTATTTTTTTAGATAAATTCTTTTTACATTGTTTAATCTTAAAAAAGTAATCCCTTTTGCTTTTTCTTTTTTTTTTTGTCTTTCTATTTCTGGTTTGTTGAACATGTCTTATGTGGAGTTATTTTTCACCCCCGGTGGACAACTTTATTGATGTGGCAAAAAATAAAACTAGAATAAAGTTGGTGGAGGTAGAGGTAAACCAGACCTCCTCGCTCGGCATGATTACTGAGGATAACTAACATGCGTCATGGCCCCCCCAACACCGAAAACGGAAGGAGGAACCACCACTACTAGTAACGCAACCGACGGAGGAGACTAGCAGTATACTGGTAACACCGGATATATGACTAATGCAACAATTACTACCCATGCAACTAGCTCATTGGTTGCCGGGAATGGGAAGTGCACCTACAATACTCCAAGCACCGCCAATGGAGAAAGTGCACCCACCAGAGGTAATGGTGGCTACAACTTCAAGGAAATTGACCTATTCTGCTATTTCTGGAGAAAGCACAAAGACAATAGCGGACGTAGTCAAAGGAAATCAAATTCAGCAACAAGGCTACAGCTGAAGTTCTACCCACCAGAAATTAGGGATGAAATTAAAGTGGTGAAGCTCAACCCAGATGAATTAGATCAGCAATGTCAGAAATGGAAAACCACCCTAATTGGCTATGTAATTGAGGGAGATCCACCGTTTAAAGAGATGTTGAAGTTTGCCTATGAAGTGTGGAATTCAATGACAACCCCAAAGGTATTCCTTCATGACGATGGCTATTTTCTATTTCGATTTGAATCTATGGAAGATAAACTTCAAATTCTAAAAAATGGACCTTACACCTTTAACAATCGACCAATGATTCTAATGGACTGGGACCCTGAGCTCAATATCCAGAATGAACCCATGTGTGTGATTCCAGTATGGGTTACATTCCCAGGTTTACCAATTCAGTGCTGGGCGGAGGAAAATCAAGGGATAATTGCAAGCTCACTAGGTAATTCAATTTGTAAACTTCCCAATATGAGAGGATATCCTATGCTAAGGTTCTTATAGAAATGGATAAAACTCAGACAATGTCACATAGACTCTACCATTGAAAGACCTGATGGGAAGCTATAGGAGAAGGTTATTGAGTATGCATAGCACCAAAATTTTGACAGGATTGCAACCATTTTGAACATTTAACAGGCGAATGCTAGAAGAAATCAGAGGCAACTCAAGCAGCTGACAAATCCCATAACAAAAAAGAATAGGAAAACCAAATGGGAGTGGAGACCAGCAGAACAACTAGCAAGGCAACCAGCAGGGCAACCAGTTGAAGAGTACATGCTAAAGATGAGGAGGAGAACACTATTGAAACAAGTGTGCAACAACTAATGGAGGAACTGCAGGTTCAAATAAATAGCAGAGGGTAACAAGCAGTAGTATATCATGGGAAAAAGCAGAGAAAAGAACATATTATTGATGCAGATGTAATTTCCAAAAAGAACCAATACGTTATGTTGAGAATACAGGAGAATGATCAAGGGAGTGTCACGACCCAATTTTCCCTCGGTTGGATATCTTGATGGCACCTAGTCTTAGGGACTAGGTAAGCCTAATATTTACTGAATAACAATAATAAATAACATCTAACAACCTCGAAATGGAATTCTCTATAAAATTTACAATTTCCAAAACCGTTAGTACAAGTCATAAGCCTTTCTAGGAGAAGTTTTACATAATGAATACATCATTGTTCTAGAATAGAAGAAGCAATGAAAATAAATACATTAGAGGGTGAGTAAGGAGCATGTGAACGCCCGGGAGGTGTACCTTGAAGTCTTCAGCCACACCAAGCATGAGTTTCAAAACCTAATCGATCTGGAGTACCTGACTCTACACAAAAATGTGCAAAAGCGTAGCATGAGTACACCACGGTGGTACCCAGTAAGTATCAAGCCTAACCTTGGTAGAATAGTGACAAGGCCAGGTCAAGACACTCACTGAACATCTAAACCAGTACAGGATATGAAATAAAGCTAACAATAAAGGAATATTAAAGAAATGTCAATAGCAACAGAAATCAGATTACAAACATTAATAACGATAAGGGAAACACGACTGACAACGAGAAATTCCAGGTAAATAGGCAATAACATAGTTGGGGTAGAGACGAGGGTAAATTTACTCAAGTAGGGAAAATGATGTCACTCAACCAATAAAATCGTTTCTAATACACAACTCCAATAATCTCAATTCTCAAAATTCCATACCATAAATCGCATCTGCCAAACCTTTAACACACACGGCATCTTGTGACCACATCTTTCCATCTCACCTGGCACGGAAAAATCCACGTGTTACTCAGTACATAATATCCGTGACAAATATTAATTAGGATGTTCGAAAGACTTTATGTACAAATATCAAAAAGTAAAACTACAGCTTCTGAACCAAGTAGGAAATCAATGAGAAAATGAGTATATTTTGGAAATTATTTGGTTAATGAAAATAACATCTTTCAAATAAATACAACACCAGATAAGCTACTGAATTTTATATAGAATTTGTTGAATTACAATATAATAACAATTCTTTTTTAAAGTAAAATAAAAACCTCATACAAGCCAAGGATATTAAGTTGAAAAATCAATTGAAGTAAAATATAACTAGTAGAAATGGTAAGTATCGAAATAAGCATCGAGTTTTAACTTAGAAGTCATACAAGACAACATGATATTAATTCTTTTATTTATCTAAAGTCACTACATTACTAACAACTCAGCAGGACAGGAGGAAATGACTCAACGTAGTAAATTCACCTAGAGAATCAATTCATTAGAATAATAGTATTAGGAAAAAGAACTCATGAAATGACGGCAAGGCGCTAAGTCAACGACAATAACTCATCCTCGAAAAACAGTAAAAAACCGGAATACAAATTCTCAGTATCTCGTATGAAAGAACCGAAACCAATACAACAACAGGGAATACAAACATAAAATGTGTTGCGGCGTGCAATCCGATCCCATCATATAATATCAATATCAAAATTCACCCTTATTTCACCTGTTGCGGCGTGCAACCCGATCCCACCGTACAATATCAATATCATGACAATACACAAGATATGTTGCGGTGCGCAGTGGCGGACCCAGGATATTTATCAAGCGGGTTCAAAATGCAAACAAACAAATATACAAAGAGGTCAACAAAAACTATATATTAATAAAATATATTATTACAACTGTCCTCTACGAGTTTTCATTTCCTGAAACGTATTTATAATAGTCTCATCAGAAATGGTGTTAAATATTTTTCTTTCTACATAAGGTACCAAACAACCGCTCATGAATTCGTCATTCATTCGGTTTCGCAATTCACTCTTGATCAACTTCATCGCCGAGAAAGTTCTTTCAACTGTAGCAGTGGCAACTGGTAGAAGCAAAGCAAATTTCACAAGGCGAAACACAAATGGATAATTCTAATGCTTCTTTGTCTTAACTAGCGTTTCAGAAAGATCAACAAGTCCTTGTAGATTTGAGAACCTTTCATCAAAATCACGAACATCAACAATATAAGTTTCAAGTTGATTCTTGAGCGTAACCATTATATTCTCATCAAAATCGTCAAGATACAATTCAGCCATCATCAATATATTGTTTATGTCAAAACTGGAAAATGAATCAACTGGATTTAAGCAAGCTACTCCAACAAGCAAGTTCGTTTTCACCTCATTAACCGAGCATTGAGTTCTTGAACTTGCCAATCAATAATTTTAAAAAATATATCAACACGATAGTGATGTAAAATTGTATGATCAGCAACTTTATGTCGAGATCTTCCGGAGTTAACATAGAATTCATCAAAGTTTGGTATCAAAATATTATACTTGACACAAAATGCAGACACATTATCAATAAGTGAATCCCATTCTTCTTCTCTTAGCTTTTGCAACCATTTCTTTGCCACTTCAACAAGTATAATAGCATTTGCAATATCTTGCTCCTTTTTTTGTAAGGATGTATTAAGCTCATTTGTGATCCCCAAAACATCTCTCATTAAGTGCAACATGAAAGCAACCTCAGAAGTTTGACAAGTGCTAAGATATCCCTTTGCCTTAGCTCTTTCTTCTAAAGTCCGGGCATCAACAACGATAGTATCAAGAACATCAATAATTGAGCCAAACATAGAAATAAAGTTCTTAAAAGATTTGTAGTGCGAACCCCAACGAGTATCGGCAGCTCTATCAAGACCAAGTTCTTGATTCAAACCCCTACCAGTTTCAAGTTCACCCATGTCTAATGCCTCTTGAACTTTATCTGCTTGAGATTCTCGAAGATCATCCATATGTTTGTAAGAACCTCCCACGGGGCTGAAGTTTTGTCTTTGTAACTGGGGAACTTCAGCATACGAGGCTGAAGTTCTCCAGTTATAAAAACAAAAACTTCAGCATACGGGGATGAAGTTCCCCCTACACTGGGGAACTTCAGCCCTAGAGCTGAAGTTTTGTCTTGGTAACTGGGGAACTTCAGCATACGGGGTTAAAATTCCCCAGTTATAAAGACAAAAACTTGTAACTAGGGAACTTCAGCATACGAGGCTGAAGTTCTCCAGTTATAAAAACAAAAACTTCAGCATACGGGGCTAAAGTTCCTCCCAGTTACATTGCGGAACTTCAGCCCTAGAGCTGAAGTTTTGTCTTGGTAACTGGGGAACTTCAGCATACGGGGTTAAAATTCCCCAGTTATAAAGACAAAAACTTGTAACTAGGGAACTTCAGCATACGAGGCTGAAGTTCTCCAGTTATAAAAACAAAAACTTCAGCATACGGGGCTAAAGTTCCTCCCAGTTACATTGCGGAACTTCAGCCCTAGAGCTGAAGTTTTGTCTTTGTAACAGGGGAACTTCAGCATACGGGGCTGAATTTCCCCAGTTATAAAGACAAAAACATGTAACTAGGGAACTTCAGCATACGAGGCTGAAGTTCTCCAGTTATAAAAACAAAAACTTCTGCATACGGGGCTGAAGTTACAGCCCTAGAGCTGAAGTTTTGTCTTTGTAACTGGGGAACTTCAACATACGGGGCTGAAGTTCCCCATTTATAAAGACAAAACTTCAGCATAATGAGCTGAAGTTCCCCAGTTTACAAATACAAAACTTCAACCCAATGGGCTGAATTTCCCCTGCAGGACCATGTGGCTAGTTTGAACCCTCTTCACCAGCAAGCTAGGCGATTTTCTTGTTTAAAGCGGGTTCAAAATAAAATTTATGCCTTTACTTGTTTGAAGACAGGAAAAATATACCTATATATACAATTTTATTTTTCGACGAAGCGGGTTCATATGAACCCTCTTGACTCCATGTGGGTCCTCCCCTGGCAGCGCGTAACCCGATCCTACCATATAATATCAATATCATAATTCACCCTTATTTCCTCATAACAGTCCACCCTTATTTCACATGTTGCAGCGTGCAACCCTATCCCGCCATATAATAACAATATCACATTATAAATATTCTCCCTTATTTCACCACCTCCCTTATTTCACCTGTTGCAACGTCCAACCCCATCCCCCTTACAACAATTTAAATCAATAACAACAATTCAACGAATTCATTTACAATAATTTCTACAATCAAGGGTATCAGTACACAGCGACAAAGAAACCACATAAAACCCGGAGGAACACAACAACTATACAAAAATGGCAGGGCAGATAAAGTACGTGGTAACTAAGTATGAAATCATAACAATTAAGACAGGTAGCAGATAAGGGCAAGATATAGAGTAATTCAACAATTAAGCGGTAATAAGACAATAAGGAAGACAATAACTTCAACTACGTCATATAAGGCCAAATAATGATTAAGGAGTATAATAGGTGCTAGAAGCGTCAAATAAGGCATGTAAGAATAGACTAACAACGAGATACCACATGTTATGGCAATTTAATTAAAGGCATGGAAAGACACTAGACAATCTAAATCGGTCATATATCACATATAAATCGGGTACCCACTCTTCACCTTGCGTATACAACTTTCACATAGCAAGATAGCACAATTTACTCAGTTCCTAAGGAGTAGTTTCTCCCACACAAATTTAGGCAAGACACTCACCTCGATTCGGCCAAATCAATACTCAAATTAGTTTTTCCTTTACAAATTCACTTCCGCTCGGCTCAATCTAAGTTAAAACACAAATTCCACTTCTGTTTTGCATTATAATTGATCCAAAAATGATGATAACTCGATCCATTTGAAAAGCAGACAGGGCATCAACGAGAACAACAAAGATAGGACTGGAATCGCAACCGGCTACCCCGAACGGAAAACCTGTCAGTGACCTCTAGTTAATTGAGTGATTTCTATATGTGTGAAAAAGGGATAGAAACTTAAAATCATTTTCTTTTGCATATTGTAGTATTAGAGATTTGGTAGCCTCACAAACTCACCTGTTTTGTTCAGATCTGATCGTTTTGGTGATGTTGGGCATTGATTTCAAATTGCTCACATGATTTCTTTATGATGGATGAAGATTTGTATTTGGGTTGTTGTTTCACTAATGTAGAAGAAGACGGAGCTTCTGTATTTTCATATGGCTGCTCGTTTTTCTGCTCTTAAGTCTTAATTCTAAGTTTCTTATCTAAGAAGAAGGAGAGTTTTGGGGTGGTTGTCAGGGATTTCTCTTCCTTCAACACTCTAAAACACATATAAAAATTCATCCGATCACTCGAAGCTCTAAACCAAACACCCTCGCAAGTCTGAAAACATAACACGAACTCGCTCGCGCGATCGGAACACCAAAATAACCTCTCGATTCACTAATCAGATGCCAAAACACATGAAAAATCATGATGAACTTCAAGAACTTCTAGAATCGCAACCAAGCGTTCGAACCAAATCAAATCAACTCCAAATGATACCAAAATTTTGCAGGCAAGTTCCAAATGACGAAAAATACCCTTCCAAGTTCCGAAATCAAAATCCGGACTCGATAGCCTTAAATTCAAATAATGGTCAAACTTAGAAAACTTCTAAATCTTTAAATTGCCAACTTCCGCCAAATGATGCCGAAACCTTTTAGCAACATCCAAATGAAATTCCGGGCATACGCTCAAGTCCAAAATTACCTTTTGGACCTATTGGAACCATCAAAACTCTGATTTGAGGTCAAATACTCAAAAATTCAAACCTTGGGTCATTTCCTTCAACTCCGAGCTTCTCAAATGAGAATCACCCCTAAAAACCCTTTCCGAACCTCTCAAAAACCCGAACCGATGATACACGCAAGTCATAATACACTGTGTGAAGCTACTCATGACCTCAAACTGCCGAGCCAGACGCAATTTCTCAAAACGACCAGTGGGGTCGTTCAAGGAGTTTGGAGTACGGGCCAAATACAGGTTCCTCATAGGGATTGGGGATAGGGATCAACCATACCACTATACCCCCATCTCAATGGTCATTTGTGCTTGGAATAACAAGTCCTTTAAACAAAGAGAGTTCAAGAGATTTCTGAAAAAAGAACAGGATAAATTTATTTGGGTACTTTGAGACTAGAGTTAAAAAGCCTAAGACTCCTAGGATTCAAAGAAAGTTTGGTGTGGAGTGGGAGTTCATTGACAATTACAACTCTGCTCCTAATAGTATAATCTGGATTAGATGGAGATCAAATTTACTAGCTATGACAACATTAGACTCAAAGATAGACAGTCAACATTCAATAGTTGCATTACTTTTATTTATGGAATGCATACTGTAGCAGACATGAAGGCCTTATGGGACCAGCTGAGATAGATTAATAAAATGACCAATGAACCTTGGCTCATCATTGGAGATTTTAATAGTATACTACATGTGGAGGACAAGATTAATGGTATACCAGTACACCAATCTGAGATTGCAGACTTTCAACAATGTGTGCAAGATATTGGTGTAGGGCAACTCACAAAAAAGGGAATCCAATACTCTTGGAGCAACAGAAGAGAAGCAAGGGGGAGAATCTATAGTCACATAGACTGGTATTTTGGAATCCAGGCTGGTTCAACTATTACAATGACATTGAGGCTAACTACATGGTACTAGAAATATCATATCACACACCTATAATGTTGAATACAGAAATCAAAAGAACAAAAGGAAAAAGACCTTCAAGCACATAGGCACAGGACATACATGGATATACTATGTTTACTATATGGAGGAAGCTGAAGCTAATAGAGGAAGCCACCAAAGCCATGCACAAAGATATATCCTCTATAGATCTCAAGCAAAACAAAACTCAGGGAACAATTGAAGTATACATAGGAAGCATTGAATGAGGACTGATTTAACCTACAACTGATTGAGGAGGAAAAGCTACAACTCATTCAACTAGAAAAATGTGAGATAGTACAAGAGAAGGTCTTCAGACAAAAATCTAGGGCCACCTGGATTGCATATGGAGACTCAAATTCTGAGTATTTCCATGCATTCTTGAAAGCTAGACAGGCAAGGAACAGAATATCATCTATCTACAATGAAGCCAACATGAGACTAATAGACCAACTTTGATACAAATGGAATTCGTGGGGTTCCTTCAAAAAGTGTTGGGGAAGCAGCTCCAGTTTTGCCTGGACTTGATGTGAGTATAGCCAATGGCCCCTACCTAACAATAGCTCAGCAACAGCGGATGCTTCTACCAGTAACTAGAGTGGAGATCATACAGGCTGTACAAGACCTACCTCTGGAAAAAGCACCTAGTATAGATAGATACCCAGCTGAGTTCTTCAAGGAATTTTGGCCACTTATTGGAGAGGAAGTAATCAATGCATGCAGAATTCCTTATAACTAGGAAACTACTAAAAGAAGTAAATGGTACTACTATTACACTGGTACCAAAGACTTCCAATCCAACCTTTGTCAAGGAATATCAACCAATTGCTTATTGTATAACCCTCTACAAAATCATAGAAAATATCTTGACAAGAAGACTGAAACCAGTAGTAGATCAAACAGTATGGGCATCACAATCAGCTTTCATTGAAGGGAGGAACATCTTAGACAATGCGACACATGACTACTGAAAGGGTATGCTCAGAAATCATCACATCCTAGATGCTTGATCAAAGTGGATATCAGGAAAGCATATGCTTCGGTAGAATGGAGCCTCATGGAAGGATTATTATTGGATTTTGGGTTTCCTACGTGATTGGTCAAGCTCATTATGGAGTGTGTAAGTACTGTAAGTTATTCCCTACTAATCAATAGGGTGTTGAATCCCAGACTTAATGCAAAGAAGGGACTGAGGCAAGGTGAACCTATGTCCCCTTATCTGTTTGTGTTAGTAATGGAGTACCTAAACAGAGCTTTGAAGTAGTTGAAGCTGAATCAAGACTCCAATTACCATCCAAAGTGTGAAAAAATAGAGATTGTGCATATCTTCTTTGCAGCTGACCTGTTGAAGTGCTGCAAGGCAGATCCTATCTCAATACAACTCATGATGGAATGTTTGAGAAGTTCTCTGAAGCATCAGGCCTCAAAGTCAACATGGAAAAAAGTTCAATCTATTTGGCAGGGTCTCTGCTCAAGTAAAAGAGCAAATCCTAGCACAGTACCACTTTACACTAGGTACTCTCCCTTTCAAATACTTAGGAGTACCCTTATCCACAAGAAAACTTACTATAAGTGAATGTTTGCCCCTAATGGATAAGATAGTGGCTAGAGTTAAAAGTTGGACTTCCAGATGGCTCTCATATGCAGACAGAGTACAACTCATTAAGAGTGTACTCTTTGAAATGCAAACCTACTGGGCACAAGTGTTCATGCTTCCCAAAAAGGTTTTGAACATGGTGACAACAGTATGTAGGAATTTCCTGTGGCATGATACTTAAGACAATAGCAGGAGAAATCCTCTTGCATGGGATACAGTTTTCCAGCCCAAGTCTACAGGAGGTTTGAATGTTATCAACCTATTCCTGTGGAACAAAGCAGCTATAAGCAAGCTACTATGGGCCATAACTCAGAAGAAAGACAAGTTGTGGGTACTATGGGTGCATACACATTATATAAAGAGCAAGGATCTAGACAGTATACCTACTCCAAAACAAGCCTCATGGGTAGTAAAGAAAGTGTTTGATGCTCGGAATTGGTTAACAATTGGAGTTGCAGAGTTGNTGAACTACAGGAGTAATGGGTGCATTCCTTGTTGTCCATCCTGAATTCTGTGCCATTTTATCAAGTAAGATTTGACTTTCTCTCCACGTTTTGCTCAAGAATGCTCCACCAGCCGAAGCATCAACATTTGCTTTAACAGTATCAGCCAAACCCATATAAAAATGCTGCCCCAACATTTTCTCTGGAATACCATGATGTGGACAGATAACCAGCATCCCCTTAAATCGTTCACATGTCTCTTGTAGTGTTTTAACTGGTTTCTGTCTGAAACTCAAGATTTCATCAATTTGTTGAGANTGTATGACCCTGAGAATAGTCTCTTGTTCTGCAATAAGTGCAGCATATTATTTGTTATCTGGAATGACTCGACCTGTATCTGAGGAACCAGTATCGCTGTGGCCAAGTTCTCAGCTGTGGGTTGTGCCCAGTCATATAAGGGAGCCTCTGACCCTATTTGAGCGATTGGGTCTACCACATCATCCCCATTATTGTTACGGTTGTGTGGATCTTCCATGTCGGTTTCAATTTGTTCAATTTGTGGTTGATGTTTGCTTTTCCGGTTGGTCCGGTTTATGGCCTTGAAAACTTTCTCGGGGTCTGATAAGGCTTCAACTACTTCACCAGTCCTCGATGAGTTTCTAGGCATGCACCTGCAACACGTTAGCAAACGTTAAACTTTCAATGTAAAAACGAAAATTTAAAGAAAATTGACTATATTTCAGAATTTTGTATTTCTTCCAACTAAATTGATAATACCGTTAAGTCCCCGGCAACGACGCCAAAATTTTGATCACGCTCAACTATGTCTAATAAAAGACTAAACGGGTGTTACAAATATAATTCGGGGTATTATGCCCAGAGTCGATCCCACAGGGAATTTACGTATCAATCAAGTCTTTAGAATACGCAACTTTTACTCAATCAATTCTCTCAAGACTTTTTAATATAAATTGGTGATGTTTTACTAATTCTACTGACAATAATAATAACTAGCAATTACTAACAATGTGTTGTAAACAATTATGATAAAGGTCTAAGGCTATGGTTTCCCCCGTTGGTGAACTTACTTCTCGGATACTTCATATAGATTGATTAGTTGTANGAACTACAAAATAATGAATAAAAGCTATAAAAATCAATGTTTGCTTCACTAAGTAGTAATCCACAAGTTTTTCCTTCACTTCAATGGCTTCCTCTATTCGAATCCCCTTCAAGTTGTGTTTTGGGGTCTATTTATACGCTTAGGACAAACCCTAAACATGTAGGAGACTTCTATTCCAACCGGGAAACACTTAAACTCTTCAAAACTCGGAATTGACTGGACATCGGGACCCAGTCGTTTGGGCTCAAACGCCCCCTTAAAGCCAGGGCAGGCCTGGTGTTAGGGCCCAAACGCCCCCTTAACGCCAGGGTCAGCCTGGATTTAGGGGCCAAATGCCCCTCTAACGCCAGGGACAGCCTGGCTTTAGGGGCCAAACGCCCGACTAACGCCCGGGTGTTTCCTTTTCGACTCTTAAGCGTATTTTTGATGTATTTGCATCCATTTAGCTCGGTTTCCATCTCCAATGCACCTACACATGAAATAAACTCCATTATGCACATACAAAGTGTATTTTTATCATTAACGCACATAAAATGTAAGGCATATAACATGTCAAACCATGAATTCTAGCCACGCATCACTGTCCCAGTTGAGTTTCAATGCCTTTAATTGCTGAGTCATGTGCTGCCAATTTTTCCTGTCTTACCATTTGTCCCCGTGAGTTGCTGCAGCATGCCCCTAATTTCTACCATGTTGTTGTCTTGTTGCTGATGGGGTGGCTGATATGCCAATTGTTGCTGGTGCTGCTATTGATAGCCCTGTTGCCTTTGATATGGCACCACTTGGCCTTGTGGTCGTATACCCCCAGGTTGTGGCATGTTGGATTTGTACTGCTGATTTGGTGTTGGTCCCCATTGTTGTCCTCCTTGCCTTTGACCCCCAAAATTATTGACATAATTCATGTCCTCCCTGAAGCCCTGGTTATCACTTTCTCCACTCCATGAGCATACATAAGACTGATTAATGCAAGGGGTACACAATCCTCCATTTGTTGTATCAACAATATGCACTTGCTTTGTACCCATCTCGTCAATCTTCTTTGTAAGTATACTCATCTGAGTCATGAGCGTTGATATGTTCTCTACATGTGAATTTTTTGGGTCAAGAGGGACAGAATGCACTATTGGTGTTAGGGTCGTACCTCTCGTCATCCAGCCTGAATTTTGAGACATCTTATCGAGAAGAATCTTGCACTCTGTGAATGTCTTGCTTAGAAATGCACCCCCAGTTGAAGCGTCTACATTGGCTTTCAAATTGTCTGCCAAACCCATGTAGAATCTCTGGCCAAGCATCTGGTCTGGAATGCCATGGTGTGGACACTTCACTAGCATCCCTTTGAATCTTTCACATATTTCTTGTAAGGTTTCAGTAGGTTTTTTCTTGTACTGCAATATTTCATCAATTTGCCTTGCAGTCTTATTAGGAGGATAGAACTTGTTTGGGAACTGCTTGACTAATTCCTCCCAAGTGGCAATGGAATTTATTAGAAGCGAATTCAGCCAAGTCTGAGCTTCTCCAGTCACTAAGAACGGGAACAATAGCAGCTTGATGGCTTCCGGGGTCACATTCGGCTGCCTTTGGGTCACACAAATTGACAAGAAAATTTTCAAGTGTTGTTTTGGGTCTTTAATGTGACCCGAATAATAGTCTCTTATTCTGCAACAGATGCAGCATGTTGTTGGTGATTTGGAATGTCTCCGCTTGTATCTGGGGCACAGCAATGGCGGTGGCCAGGTTGTCAGCAGTTGGATGTGCCCAATCATAAAGAGCAGCTTCTGGCACAAGAGGTGCCACCACTCCATTATACGGATCAACCCGGTTGCTCCGATTTCTTGCCTCGACGTCGTCCACGTTGTCCATTTCAATTTCGAGTTGGTGTTTTTGTTGTGATTGTTTGTTCTTCTTGTTGGCACGTTTAATGCCCTGAATGTTTTCTCGGGGCCTGAGAGTCCTTCGAAAATTTCACCAGTCCGCGAAGAGTTTCTAGGCATACACATGAGTCATAGGAGACTTCAAACGTGAGAATTTCAATGGAAATAGTTATAACACCCAGAAAATTGATCTAAACAAAAAATCCTAGCAATTCTTTTAAGTCGTAATAAATAACACCGTTAGTTCCCCGGCAACGGCGCCAAAATTTGATCACCCGCAACTATGCCTTATACCAAAGGACAAAGCGGTCACTACAAATATAATCCGGTTTAAGTCCGGAGTCGAATCCACAGGGAACTAACCTATTCACTACAACTCTTAATAAGGCTAAGCTCAGACAATGTTCGGATGCAAGATGTTTATCAGTAAGCAGTAGACTTTATGTAGCTAAAGTAAAATGACAAGAGACTAATAATAATTAGGAATAAAGATGAATTCAAGGGTAATGATTTCCTCAATTGCCGGATTAATTCTTAACTCTTAAGCTATACTCTCGCCGTAGTATTCTCTGAGAATTATGAGTTATGGGCTACCGTAATCATCTCTCAATCAATTACGATAATTTATTAGAAGCATTCTTTCAAACTACTCTTGCTAACAATTTATGCAACTCAGGATTATCCCACCAAAGTTTCGTTATTTCTAAACCCACTTTTAAATTCAAGTAATGAATCTCTTCAATTACCCAAAAGTGGTGTTGTTCAACAACAATCTAACCTAATATTCTCTCTCAAGCAATACAAGGAAATTAGACATGATTAATCAAAGGCTCGTTCAATTAATCACAATACAAAACGTAGTTGAACAATCATAGAATAAACACGGTTTGATTCTATCAGAATAGAGTTAAAAACTTCATCTAACAATTAGTTCCATCAACCCTATATTAGGAGTTTAGCTCCTCATACTCATATTAATCAAATCCAAAGTAAATTGCATAATTAAATTACAGAGTAAGGAATAAGGAATGTAAAAATCAATGTTTTGAGCTTCCGAATAGTGTTCCACGACCTCCTCTTGTCTCCAATGGCAAAAGTCCTTCAAAGTTGTGTTTTTGAGTTTATTTATATGTTTGGAATAAGGCCTAAACGTGTAAGTCACTCCTAGTTGCGCCGGGAAAGTGTTTAATACTTGAAAAGTCGGACCTGGACCCTGGCCTTAAGTTGGCCTCGCCAGGCTAAAGCCTGGTCTGGGCTGGCTTTAGACTGGCCTCACCAGGCTAAATCCTGGTTTCTCCTTTTCACCATTTTCACGCGCACTTTCGACGTTTAAGCATCCATTTAGCTCGGCTTCCATCTCTAATTCACCTACACATAAAATAACTCCATTACGCTCAAACAAAGTGTATTTTTATCTTTAAAGCACGTAAAATGCAAGACACATAATGCGTTAAATCATGAATTATAGCCGCACATCAACTACCACTATCCTCCTACCTTAATACTCGATCTCTGCACCTTCCTATCAAGGGTAACGTCCTCGGTAAACTAAAGATGCGATATGTTCCGCCTAAACTTAACTATTATCATAGAATTAGATATATTGAAGCAATGTCTGAAAAGGTGTGGACTAGAGAAGCATTCAGATCGTGTCCTCATACGTATGGAAGTGCCTTCGAGAGGTTAGAGTATTATGACTCTGATTTAAAGTATTCAATTAGTTTTCAAGGAGAGAAAATATGCAAATGAGTTCAGTAAGTACCTTGGTTTTGATATGCAAGGATAAAGATAATTGAGGTTGCACAAACTATCGTCTTCTCAAATTTATGAGTCATACTATGAAATTTCGAAAAAGGGTAATAAAACATAGATAAAAAAATTATTACAAGGACGATAGAAAATCAGTCCAATTTTATGCAATGAGATCTACAGTAAAAGCTATATATTTGTAAAACAAATAGACCAAAACAATAGCGAGAAGAAAAAGGATATAACAAGATTTCATTCACTTAGAAAAAGCATATGATTAGAGTGCCAAGAAAAGTCCTTTAAGGTGGTGCTTGACCAGAAAAGAACTCATTTTAGATATATTATAAACCTTAAAAGATACATTTTCTTTTATCAGATACCAGAAAATATTTGTATAAAGAAGCTGAAACAAAAGAAAGATTTCTTAACCAGCATGAAAAAAGAGCCCAAAATAGAGAAGGTTCCTAGTTGGTCGGAAATCGTTTGACGTCACGGAGAAGTGAAAATCTTTAGATGATACAGGCCGGTGGAAAGACAAGGAAATGTAGGAACAGACCAACAATCAGTAGAAGGGGCTTCTTGGTTTGTCAATCACTGATGTCGCCTTCGAACAGTAAAGCGATACAGGAGGTGGATAAGGAGTAGCAACTCTACAGCTACAGAGTCACAGGTCACTCTAAAACGGATGGAAACGAGGCAGAGTAGGACATGCGGGCGGGGCACGCTAGAGTCTACTGAAAAACGCTATCGGAAATGTCCGACCACCCTGAGTTGAAAGAGAACTTGAAAAACATGATGTTTCTTCTTCTATAATGACATTGAGTAACAAACACAATGTATCTCCAAAATCTGTTAAAGTTTTGGAAAATAGATAACTGAACTTATTTTTACTTCAAAATTCAACAAGTGATGGACCTTATCCTGTCGTTCCGAGACAAGCGCCAAAATATAGCAAATCCAACATAATTTGAAATAACAGGTAACCTCGATTATGTGCTAGCAAAAAAGCTAAAAGGGTTGAAAAGCAAACTTAGGGAATAAAACAAGAGCTCTTTCAAAGATCTTGAGAGGGGAAAGGATGAGGTGAATGCAGGCAAGTTTTCAGATGCAGTTGAATGTGGCAAAGAGAGATTTCTTTGAGAAAAAATCAAGGTTTCTACGGCTGACTTGTGGAGATAATAACACAATTCTTTCAATCGAGAAGCTAGCTGTTGATGATAGCATTTCAGAAAATGCATAAGTCACCAAACAAGAGATAGAACATTTCAGAAAACCTAGAGGACAAGAATTTATATTTAGGACAGTCAGGTGCAACCTTTTGTTGTACAGCACCTTCTTGGTGCTGCTTATCAGTAAACGCTTTACTTTTACCTGATTAAAAGAAAGAGATGTGTATAACGAAGCTTTCACAAGTGCGAACCGTAGAAAAAAAGACAAACTCATTTTCTTATGATCGCAAATTTACAGCAGGAATCATCATTAAACTCGTACCTGTTTACCTAAGCTATGGACGAACTAACCAAAAGTATACAGGATGAAGTACCTTGTTGCTTGCAGAGATGAAATTGCAGACATGTAAAATTTATTCGATTCAAATTAAAATTAAAATAAATAATTTGGATTATATTTTACATATATTAGTCCAAATAAATATCATAGGCTAATATAATTGGGTTAATTATATAAATCCAATATATATGAATTAAATAAATAAGTCTTAATCCATCTGGCTAGCTCATTTAATTGAGCTAAAGTGATGAGCCCACTTCATTAAGCCCAAGATGTCATCTTCCTAGAGGCCCAGTTTGGTGCCACGTGTCGTATGACGTGGCACGCCAAGTCAAGCATAAGAGTCAAAGGATCATGTCACTTGTCAAAATGACAAGGAATGCCAAGTCAAATTAAAAGGCCAATGAAACCGCGCCACGTGTGCAAGTGACATGTTCTGGCCAATCAGATGCGGCTGTGTCACACTTCAATTTGATTGGTCGGAAAGAATTTGTTCTTATCACAACTCTTCCCTTCCACAACTATAAATAGGTGTCTTCATAACACAGAAAAGACACCATAAGTTATAACAAGAAGCAAGAGAGAACTCGTGGATCAAACACAACAAATTTCTCTACAAGTTTCAAGCTTCAAGCAATCAAGTTTAAGTTCAAGAAATCAAGTTCAAGCTCAAGAATGAAGAACTGCACGCTCAAGAAATCGATTTCAACCTCAAGAACAAAGAACAAGTCAATATTCAAGGAGTACGAGTTCAAATCAAAGTTCGTGCTAGTTGAATTCAAGATCATCATTCATGGAAACAAATATAGATTCAAGATCAAACTCAAAGGCCCTTGAATTTATTTATAATTGGAAAGAAGAATCAGAGGATTCATAAAGATCGTAACACTCAAATATTTGAAATATATTTTCTCGACGCAATTTATTAGCTACAAATTCTGGCACGCCCAGTGGGACCAGTTCTTCCCTTCATCTCTTCCTCCTGCAAATCAAAAATTTCAAGTTTCAAGATTATCTGTTGTGATGGTCGGGTACTTCAAGTCTCGTCTTCAAGTTTCAGCAAGCTTACACCTCGACAAATCTTGAAGTAGGAGGCATTTGTAGACACTGCAATTTTAACAGATCAAGATAAGTCCTAAATTCAAGACAACTCTTGAAATATTAGGCGTCTATTCGGGTTAACTTGGTGGCTACTCCACCCAAACCCTAATTTATGCCTATAAATAAGGCTACATATGTCATTCAAAGAGAATCTCAGCAATTCCATAAACTCTCGAAATATGCAGAAAGAGATCAAATATGAGATCTCTGAAATTCCTTGAAACTCTTGAAATGTTCATTAAGCGATCAAAGACATGTCAAATATGTCTTGCTTAAAGTCCTACGTTTGGGTAATACGTCGCTAAGGCCCTCGAATCACATAGAGTAGATCTGAGGGAAGAATCAAGGGATAAACAGAGTTGTAACCTATAATGTTTATTAATAAAATCTTTTTTTTCTTTATAGTTGTTTGTGATTGTAGTTTTATTTTTTTCCGCATAAATTTATTGCAAACAAATTGGCACGCCCAGTGGGACAATCTCTACCTCTCATCTCAACTTTTCAATCACCAAAGTTCAAGAACAACGAAATGGCTTCCAAGAAAATGAACTCCAGTTCAACTTCCGCCAAGGATGCTAATTCCAGGTTCTACACTGATGTGGAAAGCATCCTCGATGACCTTTGGAAGCATTGGACCAGTTACAAGGAGAAAAGCAAGCTCGTTAGGACAACAAGCACCCCAGGTTTCATCCGCATCAACCCCCGTTTTCAGATCTTCATCCTCAAAAGGAGCGAGATCTTCCACAAATGCTCCCGAATAAGGAAGCGCTGTTGTTGAAAAGATCAAGAAAACTCTTGCTCTGCTTGACCTCTCCGGATCCAAGCACTCTACTGTGAAGGAAGATGATGATGCTTTAAGTGATGGATCCTCCTCACTTACACCAGATAGCGTGAGCCAACCAAGGATCAATCTATGTGAAAATACATGTTACTCTCTATCGTCCATGACAATCATGCAAACCATGGTGACAAACACTTCATCTGTGGATAACCGTCCGGAATCCAATTAGACAATAGAGAAAATACAATACAATACTCTGAAGGAGACTCTGCTGGATGCGGGTCGTCTCGAGAGGTGCAGCTCGCCTAAGTCTCCGTATCAACCATGTCGCTGCGCCAAACTAGGCCACTAGACATACATGTGTCTGTGCAACAAAATGCAAAGCAAGTGTAGTATGAGTACAAAAACAATGTGTACCTAGTAAGTATCTCGTCTAACCTCGAAGAAATAGTGACGGGAGGTCGACTTCGACACTTACTAGTGGTTCAAATATTGAAATACCAAAATGTGTAAATATATGGATTTTATAAGGTAATTTCAAACTCGATAAACATGAAGCAGGTAAACAATTTTTTTAATAATAAGAGATTTCCAAAAATTCATATTTCATTATTTAACAATTTATCTCAGGCCAAGGAAGAAATATCAATATTCATAAATTTACAAGGCAAGCAATACAAGCATATGTAATTATGCTGAGGTCGTACGATCCGATCCAACAATATTTAAAGTGTGCACTACCAGAGGGTCGAATGGCGCGAACCATAGATGCATCTATTACCCCGCTCGCGAATCATACATGTGACGCGGTCAAATGTAAATACACGCATTTAAACAGTCAATCAAGAATTCACCAGGGAACGTTTATCCAAGGAAAAGTCAATCCTCTTTTCATGATTAAGAAAATTAAGTTTAACTTATTTAGAAATTTATTTACCAATTTGATATGATTTAAGCAATTTAAATTATCAATAAGGTTACAAATATTTCAAGTATAGCATGCTTTTGGGTCCTAGACTACCCGGACTTAAAGCACAATAGTAGCTACGCACGGACTCTCGTCACCTTGTGTGTACGTAGCCCCTCACAAATAGTAGCACATAATTAATTATTTCACCTAAGGGGACAATTCCCTCTTACAAGGTTAGAAATGAGACTTACCTCGCTCCAAAGTTTCATAACCGGATTTCAAGCCCTTCCGTTGACTCAAATCGATGCACAATGCTCCAAAACTAGCCAATAATTATGCAAACTCTTTAATATATGCTCAAATACCCATTATGATTCAATTAAACTTCTAACCCCGATCGAAAAGTCGATAAAAATCATCCTCGGGCCCACGTTCTCTGATTACGAAATTTTTTCGAAGATAAAGATTACCCATAACATTATGAACTCAAATATATATTTTATTCCCAATTTCGTGGTCAAAATCCAAAAATACCAATTTCTAGGTCTTCTACCAAAAGCACATAATTTTCACTAATTTATATGTTCTAATCCATATATAATCATGTATTTAACTTAAAACTTTGAATAAAGCACTTACGCCACTCCATATGGTGAAAATCGCCTCAAAAATCGCTTCAATCCGAGCTCCATAGCTCCAAATATGCTAAAAATGGTCGAAACCTCGATATATAACTTCTGACCAGGTATTTATTCATCGCGATCGCGGAAAGTGCTCCGTGATCGCGAAGCACAACTTTTCTCAGCCCAAAATTTGACCTTCGCGATCGCGGAAAATGCTTCGCGATCGCGAAGAACAAAATGCCAGCTCTTCCCTACAACCTCTAGTATAATGGTCATAACTTTTTGTACAGAACTCCAAATTGTAAATGGTTTGACTTTTTGAAAAGACACCAAGGGATACAACTTGAATTCTTTTATAATTGTCCAATTCTTTATAGATTACGAGATATAAGCTGCCAAAGTCATCCCTATGCAACACAATGCGATTTCCAAACTCTTCCCCGACAGGCTGTAGTGTATCCATCATAAATCTTTGGACACAACTCAAAATTCCAAATGGTTTGATTTTCTGAAAACTAGACACAAAGGACTACAACTTTCAATTTTGGATCATCTCCAAATTCCTTATAGATTGCAAGATACAAGCTTCTAAAGTCGGGTCAGTGCAGCATAAACTTTACCCTACGCGATCGCGAAAGGCCTTCCGCGGTCGCGATTCACTGGTCATTTTCTCTCATTTTACTCATCGCGATCGCGACCAATTCCCCGCGATCATCAGCTAAAAATGGCCTAGAAATGGTCCGAAACCACCTTGAAACTCAATCGATCCCCTCGGGACCCCGTCCGAGCATACCAACAAGTCTCAAAACATATCACGAATTTAGTCGAGACCTCAAATCACATCAAACAACGCTAAAAACACGAATCACACCTCAATTCGAGTATAATGAAACTAAGAAATTTCAATTTCTATATTTGATGCCAAAACCTATCAAATCAAGTCCGATTGACCTCAAATTTTGCACGCAGGTCACACTCGACATTACGGACCTACTCCGACTTCCAGAATCGGAATCCGACCCCGATATCAAAATGTCCGCTCCCGGTCAAACTTCTCAAAAACCTCCAAATTTATAACTTTCGCCAAATGACCCCGAAATGACCTATGGACCTCCAATTCCACTTTCGAACGCGCTCCCAATACCTAAATCACCATACGGAGTTATTCCCAGACTCGAAATCCCAAACAAACATCGATAACATTGAAATACACCTTAACCCAAATTTATGAAATTCTTCCAAAATGCCAACTTCCTTAATAAGCGTCGAGTCATCCAAAATCTGATCTGAGCACACGCCCAAGTCCAAAATCATCATACGAATATGTTGGAACCTTCAAATCTCGATTCCGAGGTCGTTTACTCAAAAATCACACTTTAGTCAATTCTTCCAACTTAAAGCTCCCGAAATGAGAATTTTATTTCCAAATTAACTCCGAACTTTCCGAAATTCAATTCCGACCACGCATGCAAGTCATAATACCTGAAGTGAAGCTACTCAGAGCCTCAAACCGCTGAACGGCGCGCTAAAGCTCAAAACGACCAGTCGAGTACACTAGTTAATCAATCCGCACTTCGCGCGGTGAAACATCTCTTTTTATAAGTTTAGGTATAAAAAAGAGTTCATAAAATGAAATAAATTACATAATATAAGTCATATAACAATTATGTCAGTTTCAAGCAAGTCGAAGAGAGATACAAACAAAAACTACAAATCAAATGCCGAAGGAAAAAGTAAACAGCAGAGAGAACCTAATAAAAAAAGCGCTACCTTTGTTTTTGTAGTTTTATAAGACAAAGTTCTTTATCAATACAAAGTACTGACCTTCACTTGGAAAAAAAAATGTTACGCAAACTCTTGCATTTCCTTCCTAGTTAAATGTTTTTCATAAATAACATTAATTATTGTAAATAATAATATTTATCACTATAGTAATTAGAAGTAAATGTTGATCATAATTAGAGTCTTTTAGTATTGTAATTTGAATATTGCATTATTACTCATATGTATTTATTAGTAACAGTAAGTAAACCAAAAAAAAAAAAAGAGCAAAGAAAGAGAAGAAAATGCATAAAATAGATAAGTGTCATTCCATGTTTTATTCCATCATCATTTTTCCCTCTTGAGTTTTCTTAGTGATTTTACTAAATATATTTGATATTTAGCTTAAAGTGTATATATTTCTATGTATATCGCCTCATAATTTACTTTTTTTTCGTGAGCTTTAGATGATAAATATGATGATTTATATTAATTTGAAGTGTTTTTATGTGTGGGAATGATTCGGGATCAATCGGGGGCAAAACGCGCGAAATTAGAGCAAAAACGGACGAAACCGGGAATTCTGGGATTTTGGGCGCCACAGGCAGGGCTGGGCGCCACCTGTGGCGCTGGAGGCAGAGAAGTTTTCAAAGGCAGCGCCCTGGTGGGTGCTGGCCAGGGCGCCGGTGACGTGAGATTTTCCTGTTTTGCCCGGGACATGGTTATTTCGGCCCTAACTCTACCCAACACGTATAAAAGGAATTCTAAGCTTATTTTTGAGGGATTCATGCCACTTTGGAGAGAATATACACACGGAATTGCTAGGGAGCGAAGGATTATCAGTTTTCTTCATCTTTTTCTAGTATTTACAATTAATTCAACACTTATGCAATTGTTTGATTTAGCATGAGTGGCTAAACACTCACTGTTCTGAGGTTGTGGTTTAGCCATGAATATTGTTATTCGACATTAATTTAACCTTGATTATAGTTCACTCAATATATGGTTGTTTCTTCAATTCTGTGTTTAATTGCTTAATTGTCTGGCCAGTAGTTAGGTTCTACATACTATCTATGTTATGCTTGGGAAAGTTGTATATAGATTAGAGAAGAATTGAAGAGAGCGTGATTTTAACCCTTCAGGGGAAAGGATTTGTGGTTAGGATAGGAATATACCTAGTCACCGTGCTTAATTAAAAATCGTAACCTTAGTGCATTCTAATAGATTAATTTCATAGGAATATAGGCGTTAATCTATTGAGAATAGGCGAGTAGTGCTTCGGGAGAAGGCTATGAGAGCATTTATTGATTAATTAGCAACCATGCATGAATTATATGAAAGGGAGAGTTAATCAGAATGCAATACAAGTTGTGAATTGATCACAACCCTGGAATATTTGTCTCTACTTAATACACAACAATACTCTCATTACTTGATAATTATTTCTTTCATAGAATCGTAGTATAAAATAGTTACATTCCTGGATTTATTTTGGCTTGATTAAATAACAATTAGAGTGATTTGGCAAGTAGTTTACACAAGTCCCTGTGGGTTCGGCATTCGATTTAACATTATATTACTTGCTACGACCACGTATACTTGCGTGTGCGTTTGGGACCAACAAGTTTTTGGCGCCGTTGCCGGGGACTTGAATATAGACTACTTTCTAGTTTTTGCTTTAATTGTTTATTTCATTGAGTCTAACGTCACGTGATTTTTTCTCTAATATCAGGAACTTCAATTGAATGCGGAGGGTCAGAAGCCAGGACAGGCTTGACAGCTTTGACCCCGAACCTGAGAGAACATTTCACAGGAGGTTGAGATAAGCAAGGGATACAGACAATATTCGGGACCTCATCCAATTTCCTGTGAACATGGCAGAGGAACAACACATGGTTGTTCAGGAGGTAGAAATGCCCAGTATTTCTAATGTTACCTCCAGCATCGTGAAGCCCAGAATCACTGCGCACTTTGAGCTGAAACAGAGCATGATCCAGCTACTTCATGCAAACGGGCAGTTTTTGGGTCTTCCACACGAGGATCCACAGCAGCACATTCTGAACTTCTTGGAGATTAGTGATACTTATATCACTAATGGGGTCACGCCAGATTATGTGAGCCTCACGTTTTTCCCATTCTCTCTATTGGGCGACGCAAAGCGATGGCTGAAGGCAGAACCAGCTAATTCCATTACAACATGGAACGATTTGGCGAGAAAATTTCTGGCAAGGTTCTTCCCTTCAGGAAAGACTGCAAATATCAGGAGTGAGATAGTCTCCTTTAGACAGAAAACGGGTGAATCTTTATATTCAGCATGGGAAAGGTTCAAGGGGCTACTCAGAAACTGCTCTCATCACAATCAGACAAACGGGGTGTTAGTTCACACTTTCATTGAGGGGCTCCATCCTCTNGTGTTGGAGAAGAATTATGATGAAATATTTGCATTATTGAATAAATTCTCCAAAAGCAATCCAGACTGGCAAGGTGAGATGGGAAGGAATGTGGTTCAAAAGTCACCAGGGGTTCTTGAACTAGATGTTGTCTCAGCATTGTCAGCTCAGATCTCTAAGTTGACTAACCAAGTCAATCAGATGAACCTGATCATTAACAAGCAACAGTCTCAACCACTGCAATAGGCTCAGCCAGTACAACCAGTGCAACAAATTCAGGTATTTTGTGAAGTCTGTGGAGAGGGTCATTCGAGTGATTTATGCCCAGTTAATCCAGAGTCTGTCTGATTTGTGGGTAATGCGAATAGGGGACAAGCAAATCAATATGGAAACACTTATAACCCCAACTGAAGAAACCACCCAACTTCTCTTGGGGTGGAAATCAAGGCACTCAGAATCACTACAGGCCTCCAGCACCTCAACAACAGTACAAACCACCTCAGGCTGAACAATCAGCAAGCCTTGAGGAGATTATGAAGAGAATGATGAATGACCAACTTGCTTTCAATCGAAAAATGATGGTTGATCACCAAACCCAGACAGTAGCAATGAGAAATTTGGAACGTCAAGTAGGGCAACTCGCCAGTTCTCAAAATACCCGACCAACAGGGGCTCTCCCAAGTGACACTGAAGCTAATCCTAAAGCATCTGTTAATGTTGTATCATTGAGGAATGGGAGGCAATTGGAAGAAGTCCAGTCCAAAAAGAGAAATCAGGTAACTTTTAATGAGAAACCAGCCACTATTGAATCAACATCAGACAATCCAAAAGAATTAGAAAAGCCAGATAAGGAGGCGGTGGCTGAGCAACCCCCACCATTTGTTGCGAGGCCACCCCCTCCGTTCCCTCAAAGGTTGCAAAAGGTGAAAGATAATGCCGCATACAAAAGGTTTCTTGACCCNTTGTGGCCAATAAATGAAGGCTGACTGAGTTTGAGACTGTGGCGCTCACTGAGGAAGTTAGCTCAAGAATTCAAAGCAAGCTACCTTAGAAATTAAAGGATCCGGGTAGTTTTACTATCCAAATCTCAATTGGTAAGCATGCAGTTGGCGGGCTTTGTGCGATCTTGGGGCAAGCATTAATTTGATGCCGCTATTTGTGTTCAAGCAGTTGGGGTTGGGTGAGCCACACCCAAAAACAGTGATTTTACAATTGGTTGATCGCTCTCTTGCTCATCCTGAGGGAGTAATTGAAGATGTGCTGGTTCAGGTGAGCTCTTTCATATTCCCAGCTGATTTCATTATCTTAGACTATGATCCTGATCAGGAAGTCCCATTTATTTTGGGGCGTCCCTTCTTAGCTACGGGCCGAGCTATCATTGATGTGTGTGAAGGGAAAATGACGATGCGAGTTTGTGATCGAGTGGAGATGTTTAATGTTTACAAGGCGCTCAAGTTACCTGTCCACTATGAAGAGCTATCCATGATTACTGTGGTGGAAAGCAAATCGGCATCAATGGTTCCCTACATGAGTCATGTTGACCCTCTTGAGCAAGTTTTGGTTGGGGATGAAGAAGACAGTGGGGATGAAACAAGGGGAGACATTGAGAAAGTTCTTGAAATATCCTGCAGTTACCTCCACGGGCTAGGAAAATTTGAGGAGTTGAACAAGCCTGTTACTCTAACCCCTCCTAAGCCATCTATTTAAGAAGCTCCAAAGCTGGAACTCAAACCTCTTCCAGCACATTATGCTATGCTTATTTGGGGAACTCTGAGACATTGCCCGTGATCATCTCGTCCAGCCTGACCAATACACAAGAACAGAAATTGCTTAGGGTACTTCGTGAGCACAAAAAGACGATTGGGTGGACCATTGCAGATATTAAGGGAATCAGCCCATCGTTTTGCATGCATAAAATCTTTTTGGAAGATGGACACCGCCCGAGTGTTGAGCAGCAAAGGAGTCTAAATCCCATCATGAAAGAGGTAGTGAAGAAAGAAGTCATAAAATTGCTGGATGCATGTATCATTTTTCCTATTTCTGACAGCAACTGGGTAAGCCCGGTTCAATGTGTGCCCAAAAAGGGAGGGATGAATGTGATTGAGAATGAGAAAAATGAGTTGATTCCTACCCGCATTGTTACGGGTTGGAGAGTTTGCATTGATTATCGAAGGCTCAACAAAGCACCCGCAAGGATCACTTTCTACTCCCATTCATTTATCAAATGCTGGACAGATTAGCAGGGCATGAATATTATTTCTTTCTGGATGGGTATTCAGGTTACAATCAAATTGTCATATGCCCAGAGGATCAGGAGAAGACCACGTTTACTTGCCCTTATGGCACCTTCGCCTTCAAGCGAATGCCATTTGGTCTTTACAATGCACCAGCCACTTTCCAGAGATGTATGATGGCTATTTTTACTGATATGGTGGAAAAATTCGAGAGGTTTTCATGGATTACTTCTCAGTCTTTGGGTCATCTTATGATGATTGTTTGAAAAATCTGAGCATGGTGTTGG
>ML404422.1:37599-52178 GCA_005239525.1 Nicotiana knightiana | reverse complement strand
GGGGGGGGGGAGGGTGTTATGGCAATGAGTAGTGAAATATAGGAAGTGGAAACACTGTATTAGATGAATGTGTAAAGGGATTTGGTATTGAGTATTGTGTAGGTAACTGAAGTGAAAAAACTAGTGATGCTTTTATTTTGGATGTTATTGATTTGATATTCGGAGGTGTTCAGGATGTTAATAAGAAAACATTTTATGCAGTTTTAAGTCAATCATAAACTGTCAAACAAGAAAAATACATTCCTAGTTTTTACACTAAACCAGATGAAGTATTTATGAATCTGTTCATTGCTCTGATAAGCACTAATGAATTATCCCAAGCATGCGTCTAATTGTCTATGCTGAGTGCGAAAAATGAGATCACGCAAGGAAAAGGTCTTTTTTATATAGAGCACCTCTAGTTTGTTGTTTCCCTGCAGGTACTTGTTTCCTTATATCAACAAGACACCAGTGTGCATGTGTGTTTCATTAGATTCTGATTTTTGCTTTCATATTTCCAGTGCGCATGTCTGCATCATTTTTCCTTATAATTTAGTACCTTGGTTCAAGTGCAGTATAGATGTTCACCTAGAACACGGTGAGGGGATCAATTTTATGTATCCTGTTTTGAACCTTATTAACTTCCTGACAAATTGCTTTCAATGTGTTTCCATTAAATTAATGTTTGTTCTATGGTCCCAGGACGTATTGTCACTGACAGAATTCGAGTTGATGGAATTGTTAGATGTGGATTTAGCTGTAGTAGCATCAGCAGTGGCACACATCAGTGAAATTACATGTCCTCCTTACCAAACTGTAGGCTTATAAAGGCAAAATCTGTCGTTCATTTCTTCAAGAAGAGATGCAAACTCACTTCTCGCCCTCCTCTTCCTGTGACTTAGGCACTTTCATTGCTGGAACAGCGTGTTCAAAATGAGAGAATGGCTGGCCATCTTCCAACTTGTCTAAAAGGACTCGATAATGCTTTGTGTGGTGGAATTCCTTTTGGTGTTGTGACAGAGCTAGTGGGTCCAGCAGGCATTGGTAAAACTCAGGCACGATTGTCTGCTTCGAACTTCACATAAGCTTGCTTTCTGAACTTCTACATTACTTTTTATTTTCCTTTTAGTGGTTGGTTGGGCTTTTTGGGGTTGCTTGAAGTTTCTTCGGTTCTATTTAATGTGATTGCCTGCTAAAAAGAAATGCTAAGTGGAGTACATCGAGAGACATTTCATATTCTTTAATCTGATATCTTCCCGTAATAGTGCCCCTTCCCCGGACCCTACAGGTACGCGGGATGCCTTGTGCATCGGGCTGCCCTTTTTTCTATCTTCTCATGATAGTGCTATGTGTTTCCTTGCTTTTAAGCCATTTGTTGCTTTTGGTAAACTTTTGATTCAATTTCTTCTGTCTTAAATTGCAGTTCTGTTTGAAGCTTTCGTTATTAGCTTCTCTTCCATTAAGTTATGGCGGCTTAGATGGTTCGGTAATTTATATCGATACAGAATCCAAGTTTAGTTCAAGGAGGTATTTTCACTTTTCAGGCTTTTGGTACTGAGGTTGCTGTGTTATAAATGGAAATACTGACCATTCTGTTTCTCAAGTGTCTTCCCAGGATGATAGAAATAGGATACAATAGCTTCCCTGAAGCATTTCACGCTGAAGGGATGGCACAGGAGGTATGCAGCATTTTGTTTAGTGCTCTCTGCCATACTTTTTGAATAATTAAGCACTTTGAAATGACAACCGTGAACAAGGGAGTGAAAGGTTTTAAGTCAGTTTCTAATTTAAGTCTATTAATTGCTTGCCGGAGCTGGTCTATATTACTAGCAAGTCCATGACACATTATTTGGAATCGATTTCTTTTCCCAAATAATTTTGTCCTCCCCCCCCCTACTTGGACTAACTTTGTTGTAAAAGTGAGCCATGAAAACGGTCATGGTAGGATGCAAGGTCTAGATCTCCAGTCTTTCTATAACTTGGTGCATAGATAATCATGATCATTTGTAAGTTGACTTTTCTCCTTTAATGATTGACTTGAAGATATCTATGAACACGTCTCTTCCATGTTCAATCATGTCGGTGTGTCTTTGCTCACTCTGTTCCGAAATAAAATGACGGTGAAAGGGGAAAAAAGATAAAGAGTCGGACATCTTTTAAATTTGCAAGTCAACTATGTCAGAGCATGTAGTATAGCAGACCCTTTGACATATGTTGATGCTAATGCACCCTTTAATGTTTTCTGTGCAATACATTGAGTTGAAGAGTTTAGTGAGGATGTTCCCCCTTTTGATGTTGCAGATGGCTGGAAGGATCCTAGTTTTAAGACCGGCATCCCTTTCTGAATTCACTGATAGGTTTGTTGCAGCTTTACCTATGTGCTGTTTTTCTGAGTTTTGATGCAATAGTGAACTCGCCAATATTTAGATTCTGGATTATAATGTTGGAAGGAGTATGAGTCCGTCAATGAAATTGACTTTCTTCGTGTTCATCTTCTCTTTTCTGAAGGGTGGACTTAGAAGTTATATAGGTTAATACAGTTGGTTAGATGGTTCGGAGGAAAGCGGCTTTATTGGAAAATAAATTGTTTGGTGAATGATGGTCATGAACATGTTAAAGAGTAAATCCAATGGGAAGTCATATACACTGTTGTGTTAAAGCCCGTATATCTCCAATTTTATAACAACCAAGTGACCAACAAAACATCCATGCAACATTTATATGTTGTGTTCACAATGCATGTATTTTATTTAGTTCCTGTACTATAATTTCTATATCCCTCTGTTTGATCCTACTGTTGTCCAAAACAACCTGTTCTTGAATAAAGTAATAATTCGTTGATTTTTTTTGAACAACCCGGTATAGAGGTTCTTTAAATTAAAGTGACGCCCAGATTCTAGCTTTCATAACACTCATCCTCACTTGTGGCCGGTATTGACTGCTGTGTGAAGCAGCCTCTTAACTTTGCCATTAGGATTCTAGCTTTCGTAACACTCGTTCAAATTGTGCAAGTATTGGAAGTTTTCTTTTTTCTTTTTTCACTAATTATAGTCTGTGTTTCTGTCAGCTTGCATAAAATCAGAGTTTCACTATTTCAACATGGTGTGAAATTGCTGATCATCGACAGCATGGCTGCTCTTCTTGCAGGGTAGTTCCTTTACACTTTTCCTGCGTAATTTCTCAACATGTACTTCCTTTGGAGTACAACTTCTACTGGAGTTATAAACTTTTCCCCTAATATCCACTTGAAAAAATTGAGAATATCTTGGTAGTCCAGATAACATCTTTGTGAGTACTTTTAGCTCCCGTATGGCCATAGATTTGGTTAATTTTTTTCAAATAAAAATTGAAAATATTGTCTGTTCATGCAATTTGATCAGTTTTTGAAAAAAACATTGAATTTTACCAGTTTTTGGGTGAAATTTTTTCTTGTGGTCACAAAACATCAACTTTTTCCAAATAAAATGCATGTCCAAACACAAATTGCACTTCCAAAAATTATGTTTCAATACAACTTCAAAAACTCTTTTTTCAAGTTTCAACCAAATCTATGTCCAAACGCTAACTTAGATTTGTGCTCTTAGGTTGTTTACAAGAATAATGTGTCATGCTGTATCAGATTCTATTGCTTTTCTAGGAAAATTTATGCAATCATTCTCAATGTGAAAATTTGGGTCTCAATACATACTGTGTCTGTGTAATTCATGGTACCCTGGTTTTGTTGGGAGTAAATTCTATAATCTCTTTGATTATGCGAAAACAGAGATTTGACACGTGGTGCTCAGAATCCTCTTCTTGCAGTTGGTGTGATTTCATGTTATGTGGCAATGCTGGTTTAATAATTCTCTGAAAACTCAATGGCATTATACTGTTTTCCACATTTTGTCTTTTTCGCCATAGTGATACTTGTGAACTTTTCACTCTCTCCAGTGAAGGTATCCAAGGACCTCAGAGGCAACATTCATTGGGTTGGCATATATCATTTATTAAGTGAGAATATTGTCTTTCTGAATGAATATCGAGAATGTATCTCTTTCTTCTTAGGCCAACCCAAGCAGGTGATCAATGTTGTATTCTAATCTGGTGTTGCTTCTTTGCCATTTTCAGATCAGTTGCAGAATTTTCACGAATTCCTGTAGTAGTAACCAACCAAGTGAGATCTCAAAGTCATGATGAAACTTCCCACTATTCTTTCCAAGGTATCGTGGTGCACTAAAGTCGTTTGATACTTTTTCCTATAAAATAAATACAGCTTTTATTAATAATGATGGGAGCTTTCTTTCTTTTTCTTAAACAAAGAAATGTATTTTGAGCGACAGTAGGATCATTGCCATAAATTATGCTTGGTTCCATGTCACCAACGCATGTTTGGTTGCACATTCCCTGAAATTAATGGGTAAAATGTGTTCCATGTGCTAAACTTATGAAATTTATTCATTCAAGAAGTAAATTAGAGGTTTATGTTGATATTATTATAAGATTCCGAGTTTGGTGTTATACTGGAAGTGCAGAACTGGTTCCTCTCTCTTGTTTATCCGAATATATGGAATAAGCTGAACTATCTGGGCCCTCAACTAGATTCATCCCAGCCATATATCTTCCGCCAGCTCAAGTCACCCCTACTATTATTCTGCAACGTCAAAAGTGAAGTAACCCTATGCTTAGCTAAACACTGTCATCTCAAAACATCTCAATTGAAATTCAGTTTTACCCTAATTTAGAAAGTCTACTCCAGCTCATTACATTCCTTCTGCCTTTGGTATCATACTCGACCTCGATCAAGGTGTTGCTAGATAAAACTTTGGAAAATAAGCTTGATTACCTTCCTATCTTCTTGTGTTGCTGACGAGCGCAAAACCTGTGTGTAGAACTTAAGCTCGCTAGTCAAAGATAGTATAGTATTAAATCGTCTCCACAAGGATTGGTTTAAATAATGTTCTAATAAACCTTCGGCTTAACACTATCCAGGAAGATAAACCTTTGATTTATGATATTATCAACTAATAATAAAAACTAAGATTATCGATTGTGAGAAAATAATGAACATTTAATGACTAAGTAGTAACGATTGAATATCAAGGTGAGAAGTAAGGGCTGTGACAAGATATGTGATCAACTATTATTCCGGGTAACTCTGTGCTAAGTTCACTCTTAACTTCTATTGACTCTTTCGATTTCAATAGATGATTTGGCTATCTCAAGGATTCAAATTCTTCTTCCGAATGAATGAGAGTTCTATTAACCAACCTAATGACAAGTTCTATGAACATGTGCAAAAATACAGCGAATGGATGATCTTTCGAAGAACGTCTTTCGACTATTCTTCTAAACTGGGTCAGTTGATAACTCTTTAAGCTATTTTGATTACCTATGAGAGGAGTAAAATTAACCCAAACAATATGACACAATGCGAATTGCAGCAACACTCCTCTTTCGATTAAAGTAAAACCACATTTGGCCTTACAATTCAATTAAAAACTCATTCAATGAATTCGGGCAATTAACAGAGAGTAAAAACCCAAAACAATAGTCAAATAACAATATCCGTCAGTAACCCTAAGAAAGATTACTCTATAGAGGAGAAGTTATTCATCACAAGAGTATTAGAAGAACAAGAAGACATTACGATTCACAAAATCAAACAAACTTCCGTATTGAATGAATTGGATGAAGTGATTAGAGCCTCCGTTGTTTCCCTGCCCCTTCTCTCCAAAAGTTGCTCCCAAAATCTCCAATCCCTCAAAACAAGTCGCCTCCGGATTTACCAAAATAGGCCTGGGTAAAGTTCCCGGAACAGACGTGCGCGGCCGCGCATCTGGAGTTGTGACCCCGCTCATTGCCGCGCATGTCTGGCAGAGTACTGTATCACTTGCGCGCCGTCATGCACTGTCGCGCATCTGAAATTCGCTCTTGCTCAACTCTTTTCTCCCATTAAGTGCAGTACTCGTCCGTTGACCCCCGAGCACGACCCCGGCTTAGTTCCTTCAGATTTCAAAGCTCCAGATAGCTAGAATTAGCTCCACAACATCTACATAACTCGGAGTCGCTCCTACAAGGCATAAAACACGCAATAAGTGCAAAATACTACAAATTATAGCTCAACACAAGTAAAGTGCAGTGAATTAGAGTGCAAATAGGCGACTAAAACACGTAATTCTAGCCTACCATCAGTTGCTTCTTTTGGAGGTAAATTTTTCCATTGTACAAGTATCTTTGCTGAAATTCAATTGTTTTCTTTCACCAGTTTCCTCTGTAGTATTGCTATAGGTCTAGTCAAGATCTGTCCATCTGCTTCCGTCGACGGGAGAAGCTGTTGTAGAGATACACCCGGTCCGATCATCATTTTCAACGATCAAGCATGAAAATAGAAGGTGTAGCTGAGAACTTTCGGGAAATTGTAGTGGATAAGCAACAGGTCCTACCCTTTGTGTTACTTCACACGGCCCATAAAACTTTGGACACTGTTAAGAGTGTCCCATGTTGGTTAAGAAAATGTGTTGTGGTGTCCTTATAATAATTTGGGCAATCCTCACTTATGAGCTAGCTTATGTGGGTTGAGTTAAACCTAATGTCCTTTTTTTTAACATAGTACTAGAGGCAGACACGTCCTTATTTTTTAACAGGTAAAACTTCCTTTCAGAGCTGAGCAGAGTCAATCGTCCAGAAGCTTCCACAAATCTTGGTTCTCATCTTGTTGCTGCTTTAGGGATCCACTGGGCTCATGCTGTTAGTATTCGTCTTGTATTTGAATCAAGATCAGGTTTGATCTTCTTTTCTCAGAATTGGTGATCCTGGATTTTTGTTTTGCTGTTAATTCTTCTGTCTTTATTCTATTGATAGCAAATTTGTGTTTTGTGGTCTTCAAACTCGCCTTTGTGCTCCCTTTTGGTTCTGATGTGTCAGCAATCTGCTTACGTCGCAACCCATATTAGCTCGAGTAAATAAGTACCGTTACTATATTTTTGTTTGTTGGTCTTTAACAGACTACATGCTCTTCTGGATTCTGGTATCTGAAAATCACTGCAGACAGATTATGTGAGGGAGAGCAGTTGTACAATTGGATGGAGGTCTTTGTATCTTTGTATTCTCCAGGACATTGTTACTCCAAGCTTACGCCAAAAGCCAGCACCTGATAATTAGCAGAATTTATTTGTAATACGGATAAAAACCATAGATCTGTTAAACTGTATAATTATGTGACAAGCATTTTCTATCCTTGGAACGTTTGGAGAAGAAAATGAAAGATATGGAAGCAAAGAAATTCGTCAAAGTTATTAGTATTTGTCTTGTCCTATTTTGCGTTCGGCATGCTTGGACACTACTGCAGAATTAACCTCATGCTCATTTACGCTCTCAATTTTTGTTTTTCTTTCTTAGCATATCCTGAAGATAGAAGTTGGTTAAAGGGTTTCGGTCCTTAATATATGGTCTTACAACTTGAACAGACAACTTACTGTGGTGGTTCCTAACTTCTAAGAAATGATACATTTTAGTCTCTAAATAGAGCTAACAGTTTTGTTGCTGACTTGAACTTTCTGATTCATGAGTAAACTGCAGATTATTAACATAGATAAATGGGAGTTGCTGATGCTCTCTTCCATCTTTCAGGTCAAAGGTTCATAAAATTAGCAAAATCTCCGCTATCTCCACCTCTTGCATTCCCTTTCAACATAACTTCTTCTGGGATTTCATTGCTTAATGATGATGGAGTAGAAATACCAGGGCCAGAGATACATGCAATAAGTTGTCAAGGTCTGATTTAAAGTATACTACTTGCCATTTTGTTTGTGGGTGAGGGTGTTTGGGTAGTGGCATTATTCCAGTTTGTTGAAGCTTTTCAAATTTCATCGAGAAACAAAAGGAAGAAACAAATCATTGATTAGAGAACAGTTCCAGGCTTCCTGAATTATATGGATTCAATTTTAGTCCCTCATGGGAAAAAAGACTTTTAAGAAAGCCATTAATTTTATGACAAATAACAACAGCCTTATGTTTGGCTTATTGCTTGTAAGTTGGAATCTCTATAGTTTCTGTCTAGTACATTTTTTCCATTCCTCCCTGTAAGAGTTATACTATCATCCAATAACGTAAATTCGCGTGTTTCAAGTAAGTGTAAATTCCAAAAATGTCATTTGATCATATGTTGCTTCCTAGTTACTAGTATTGATAATCCTCATCTAATCTCTATGCATAATGCAGGTCACAACAGCATTATTAATGTTGGAAGCGAAATGATGCATTGAGCTCCAGAAGCAAAGCTCCCTTGCTGTATTTATAGGTGCGCTGCTGAACTTCTTATTCTTCCACTGGCACATTCTTCCTTTTCTCTAAATCCTCGGACTTTCACTTGGTTGAATCTTAAATCCCTTGATCATATATTTTTAACAAATGATTAACTTTTAGATGAAGATTCTGTTGGTAGTATGTGGACTTCTTCAAGTTAAGGATTCACAATTCCCTCAGATCCATTCTGCTGATAGTACCGGCCACAGGGGAAGTAGTAACATAACCTGATGGCGCTTGCCCCATCTCACCTCCATTACATAGCTCATATTGTGTGGGTTTTCCTCTAAGGCTCTTGAACAACTTGACCATATTTTTACTCTTACAGTGATTCATTCCTTAATTTTGTTTATTCGGACTCGAATCGTGCTCTTTTTGACTGCCATACTGATGTGTATAAACTTTAATTCTTATTTGTGAGTGAAGGGATGTTGAAGTGCTTGCCATTAAAATTTTGTTTATTCGGACTCGAATCGTGCTCTTTTTGACTGCCATACTGATGTGTATAAACTTTAATTCTTATTTGTGAGTGAAGGGATGTTGAAGTGCTTGCCATTAAAATTTTGTTTATTCGGACTCGAATCGTGCTCTTTTTGACTGCCATACTGATGTGTATAAACTTTAATTCTTATTTGTGAGTGAAGGGATGTTGAAGTGCTTGCCATTAACTATTATGTATGGCTTTTCTAGTCTCAGAAATTGGTGTATTTTTCAACTTCTGTATGACTGCAGTGGCAATTGCTCTGGCTTGCTTCTGTCCAACATGGTAGGGCAACTAAACATTAGCAAATGTAGATTATATCGACGAAGCTCGTTATGGGTTTGAATCTGAATGCAAACAAAAGCTTGGTATTTATGTGGAGGAGAATAAAGGGGCAGACCCATCAACCGTCGAGTTTAGGACCGTGTGCCACCAACTCTTGGGGATTTTCGGTCATCAAAAGAAGAATTATATCGATGAAACTTTTGCACTTCTGTTACATGTTCAACGGACTTATGCTCAGTATAATGAATTTTACATTGTCATTGTACTTTAACTAGATATAGCAAGTTATTTGAAGATTTTTCTAAGTAACTAACTCATGTTTAAGATTTACAATTACTTGTAGTTGGCTTTAAATAACCTAATGCTTGTTCATAAGTTAAATCTATGTTAAACTTATCTTTTCAACCCTGATCGGCTGGGTCTAGTGCACCCCTTAAATTTAAAAAGGGAAACTACTAGCTATGTCAATTTATAAGTAGCTTATTACAAAAATTGGGGGCAATTGCAGTCGTATCCTATATTTGTGTCACCTTTTAATATGTACCCTATTTTTAAAAATAATTGATTTGGTAGTCAGTTGATAAAAAATCCATAATAATATGACAATTACACCTCTGACAAAAGATATAAAACCTGCATCACGCATTAATCGCGTGATCCGCAACCTCATTCGTGAAAAAAGACTCGCCAGCTTTATGAAAAATCAGAAACTTGTCCAGATTCATCTTCAGAATCACACTTGCATGAAGTTGTTTCACCTTGAACCTAAAACTTTGTTTCATGTTGAAGCTAAAACTTCATGCTAATATAACATGAAGTTGTTTCACATTGAAGCTAAAACTTCATGTTAATGTATGCTGAAGTTATTTATCCTGCAGTCTACGGTTTTGTCATGAGTTTTATCCGAAACTTCAGTTTAAACATGCTGAAGTTATTTAGTTCATTTGCTAAAACTTCAGACTAAACATGATTAAGTTTTTGTCTTGCTATACGTAATTTTCTAATGAGTTTTTGCTAATGCATGCTGAAGTTATTTAGTTCATTTGCTAAAACTTCAGACTAAACATGATTAAGTTTTTGTCTTGCTATACGTAATTTTCTAATGAGTTTTTGCTAATGCATGCTGAAGTTATTTAGTTCATTTGCTAAAACTTCAGACTAAACATACTTAAGTTTTTTAGTTCATTTAAAAAAAATTCAGACTAAACATGCTTAAGTTTTTTAGTTCTTGCTAAAACTTCTGACTAAACATGCTTAAGTTTTTGTCTTGCTATATGTAATTTTCTAATGAGCTTTTGCTAATGCATGCTGAAGTTATTTAGTTCATTTGCTAAAATTTCAAACTAAACATGCTTAAGTTTTTTAGTTCATTTGCTAAAACTTCAGACTAAACATGTTTACGTTTTTTAATTCATTTGCTAACTTCAGACTAAACATGCTTAAGTATTTTTGTTCATTATCTAAAACTTCACGCTAAACATGCTTAAGTTATTGTCTTGCAGTATGTAGTTTTCTAATGAGTTTTTGCTAATGCATACTGAAGTTATTTAGTTCATTTGCTAAAACTTCACACCAAAACATGATGAAGTTTTGTCCTGTAGTCTATAGTTTTGTCATGAGTTTTATCTGAAACTTCAGTCTAAACAAGCTGATGTTTTTTAGTTCATTTGCTAAAACTTCAGACTAAATATGCTTAAGTTTTTGTCCTGCAGTATGTAATTTTTTTGATGGGTTTTTTCTAATGCATACTAAAGTTATTTAGTTCATTTGCTAAAACTTCATACTAAAACATGTTGAAGTTTTGTCCTGCAATCTACCTTTTATTAAAGAAGGCAAAATCGTCTTTTTAAAATGCTTTTAACAAAAAATGGGTTCGAATGCAAACGAAAAAACAAAACGGGTATAAGTTAAAATGGGGCGACCAAACAGAGCGCCCCATGCAATTTTTACCAAAAATTGGCCAATCATTAAATATTACTAATATTAGCCATATATTACCAATATTAGCCAATTAACTATTTGTAGCCCAAAAAAGTCAAATCTTTGCTTTTTGAGTGGGTGTTATTAGAATAGATTGGGTACATCTTAAGAAGTTTGAATCTCATTTGGGATGATTTGGCGGAGTTTTGAGGTTGTTTGGATTAAAAATTCAAAGTAGAAGATGAAACATGAAAAAAATGATGTGTATCATACTATGTTTCATATTTGTATCAAATGTGTATCACATGTATATCCATGTACACCTGTGTGTGGATACATATGTTGCAGAAAAAATTTTTAAACTCGATTTTAACTACAAATTTTGATACCAAATCATCTCCAATTTTTCTCAAAAATTGTATATTGACTCGTCATTATGTTTTCAATCAATTTCATAGATGTTCGTACGATTCTTGTGGATTTTAGGTGTGTTTGAATTCAGCCTCTCATTAGGTCTTCACTGAAGGATTGTCCACCTTCTTATACTCATTTAAAAAGGTCATTTTTTTCTTAGATTTCTGGAATCATATATATACATATATATATATATATATATATATATATATATATATATATATTTCATCACCTTATTTACTATCTCATTCATGAAATTTTCTTCTTGTCTTGCATCTAATATTGTTGATTACGCTTAAAAATATGGAAGGAGATCTTTACTTGTGCTTCTCGGAGAGAAGTAACCTTATTTATTTGGATTTTTAACTTTATATGTGCTTGGTTATATTTGGTTAGTGTATGATTAATGAGTAGATGTTAGTAAGTTGGGATTTATTTGGGACATTTATGTAAGATTCCCTTTAAAAAATTTCTTTGGGCTGAAACACGGAAAAATGCATAAGTACCCCCCTAACCTATACCCGGATCTCCAACTACACACTCTACCTTTGCAGGATTTTTATTACCCTCCTAAACTAATTTAAAATAGAATTATTTGCACCCTGAAAGTTGACGTGGCTGAGTGTGTGTATTTCACTCTCCATGGGAGAGTGAGAAGCAAGAAAAAATGATTTTCAGATTTTTCTTTTTGCCTTTTTACTATTTTTTCTTCTTTTTTTTCCTTTTTTTTTGTCTTCTTTTTTTGTTTTTTCTCTAATTTTGGCAGATATTCATTCACCGGCGACTTTGTCTAACCGTTTTTCTTCCATTTATTCTGTTTTTCTTTTTCCTCTTTCTATCCTTTTCACACACAAATTAAACTCTCAAAAAGATCTTTCATAAGCAAAGCAAATTAAACTCAAATTTGGGGGAAAAAATTCATTATCGGAAAACCTTTCCACGCCGGAAAAAATTGAGGTATTAAAATTTTCACTGAAAAAAGTTTTCTCAAGTTATATTCGTTTTTCTTTCTTTTGGTCTTCCTCCCACACATAAATTACAATTATAAGAAAAATTCATATAGATATATAAAACAAAACACACCCAGATCGGGATAAAAATATATCGCCGGAGAAAAAAGTTCACCGGAAAAATGGTGTCCTTGAAATTCTGACGACCTCCATTTTATGTCGCCGGTAACCAAAACAAAAAGAAAGAGAATGAAATAATAAAAAAAAGAATAAAAAGGATGAGAAAAAGAAGAAAGAATAAAAAAAGTACTAAATATACATGTGGCAGCGCGTGTACGTAGTTCACCACTTGCCAAGAGTTTGGTTGTCTAGTTTTAGAGTGATATTTATTTCATTTAAAAATAGTTTAGGAGGTAATAAAAACCTCGCAAAAGTAGAGCGTGTAGTTGAAAATTCGAGTATAGATCAAGGGGTATTTATGCATTTTCCCCTGAAATACCATTTCTTGTTCTTCTATCTTGTAACATAGAGCTGAGGACAATTACTTTTTTCTAGGGGGAAATACAAAATTATTTGGCGGTTGAAATTAGTTATATTCGCTAGTCAAAAAGTGTACAATATATATATCGGCTAGTAGTTTTAGTAGCGGCTAAAAAATACACATTTCTGTCGTTATTTTTTCCTTTCTTTTGGGTGCAAATATGGCATATTGCCATACGATTACTTAGTGGGCTGACTTGGGCCATCAGAAAGTTTGCAACTTGGCGCAATTTAACTTCACCTTTTTGAGTGACCAAATGAAACAAGAAAACACGAAGCTGGTGGATTGGCACTATTTTCTGCAAGCTTCTCATTTACTTCTAACTCTGGCAACGAGACAAGATACAAATTGCTAATTCTTGCCAGGTTAGCAGCTAATTTAAATTATTCTGAAGCCCACTCTCAATAAAATAAAAATGAATCATTTCTGTATCAATAGTTTTATCCAAATTGTCATAAAAGATCTTTTTCTATCAGACTTGCCCTGTGATTGAAAGCTGGGTTTCGGGAAATTTAGACTAGCGAAAATCGAGTTATTCACCTCCAAAAGGCAATACCATTTAATTCTGGTTGTTTAATTACATTATTATGTTTCTTCGTCCATTAATAAGAGACAACTGTTGTGTCCTAGGTTATCAACTTATCCAGAATCACCGGCAATAATATGCATAAGACAATAAATTCAGTGGCGGAGTCAAAACTTTTATTAAGGGGAGTCATAATACAAAGAAATAAAATTACCCAAAAATCAAGAGGTGTCATTATATACATATTTTTAAAAAAATTACCGAGCTAAATAATGTACTTTTCCGACAAGGAGATGTCGGTCATCCCTTGTGCATATGTGGCTCCGCCCCTGCATAAACCTAGTCTTAAGGCGCACTTTTCTGTATTTTTAGAGATAATTCAACACCCTTTTAGTCAAATTTATAATCGTTGGTATCCAAATCCCACCCTACCACCCTTAGATAAATGTATAATATTATTAATTATTACTATTTAGTCAGAACGTTGGAACAATAATACCTTAACATGCACTCTGTCTTTTAAAATTCAGAACGATTCCTCTTTTTTGTTTTTGTGAAACTAAAGGAATAACTTTTGAGTTAAATATTATAGGAGATGTACACTTAATTACCCTATAACCTTGTAGCGTGACTTCTTAAACAAACTAAAAAACATAAAAAATGAAACAATAAATTTTGATTCTTTTTTAAGGTTTCTTTTTCTCAGTTGTGTTTAGTGGTTAGTCCGAGGAAGCAAGTTGCCTGACTTTGCCATGTGATTAAACTTTGAAATATGGATACAATTTAAGTTATGATTAAACTAATCTTTTTGATGCCTATGTTTCTTATTCAACTAGGACATGGATCTCTAAAATATTCGATTTCTCAAGTAAAAAGGTATGCGGTAATTAGTCATCCTACTTTATGATTATAATGCAAAGTGACATTGTTAACTGTTGCCATTACGGCCAACTTGTAATTAGTTTAAGGTTGTTTGTAGTTAATTACATGTACACTTTCCTTAATCCCACGTTTGATGCATCTTTCCTCTAGTAGCAAGTGGATATCTAGGTTTCACCGAACTTTGACGTAATTCGTTACGTCACTCGCAACTAATTAACTTATATTTTCCTTCGAAGCATGTACAAAACACTCACACACACAATATATATGTAAAGATAGATTTGGACCTTTTTTTCTTTTTTTTTTGAGGGGGGAGGG